>WWNC01000247.1:0-221228 GCA_011125475.1 Melanerpes aurifrons
AGTTCGGAAAAGAGGGAGAAAGAGAAAAGAAAGAAGTTAAAAGCAGTTTGTGTTAATTAAAAGCAGTTAATATAGACCTGGTTATCTTATCCTCAAGGCCGAGGCCTTGGCAGAAAGCCCAGCACAGAGAAGAGTTCCTGCACCCTGGAGAAGCGGAAGCAAGAGTGACAGAGAAGTGCTGGGGATGCCCACTTCACTCTCAGGCCAGATAGTGCTTCCTCCCACTTGACCAATGAAAATTAGTTTAGACTCTTCCTTCCGTTTACCAACTTCCGTCCACCATATTCCCTTTCTTAAAGAGACAGCGTCAACCGGGCACAGCGTACCAAAACGTGACGGCATCCAACAACTTTACCTCCCCTGGCGGAGGGAGGGGCTGCACCACAGCTCACTGAGAAGAGAGGTGGAGCCAGGTGCTCGGCGCCATTTTCGGAACTCATCCGAAAAAGTCGGGGAAGAGACTAGGGCCAGCCGCAGCCCGAGCGTACGGCCGGTCCCGCCGCCACTGTAGCTCAAGTGGACGGTCGGGGACCGCCGTCGCTGCTCCGAGCGCACGGCCGGTCCCGCCGCCGCCCGAGCACACAGCAGGGCTCCGCCCACCTCTGCCGCCGCGGTACAGAATCAAAATCGCCTCCACCCCTCGGGCATTCAAACGTCTCCTCCAGCAAAAGCCATACACGCGTTCTCAGAGCCCTTAAAAACGGCTTCGGGAGCTGGCTCGCCCGCTCGCAGCGGCTGGCTCTATCCCCGCAGCGAGAACGGACCTGACTCTGATCTGCTCGCCGCTGCCCCTCCCCTACTTCACTCCCTGCCCCTTTTACCGCTCCGCAGAGAATAAAGGTGGGGGAAGGCAGGTCCCGCATTCTCAAGCGGTGCCCCCATTCCGATGGTTAAGAACCACCCCTGCTTGAAAATAGCAGGAGGGACTCTCTGCCACCAGTCACGCACCAGGAGCCCCCCTGCAATCCACAAGAACTTAACACAATCGCCCCAACAACTGTTCCCTGTATCTGCGTTCTCTGTTTAACCGGAACAGTCTCTTTTTCCTGCAAGCACTATATACACTATGCAAGCTCTATATTTTAATACTTCATGCACACAATTTCCAATCGCTTTGTCCGTTTCCGACCTGGCTTCTCGCGAAGAACAGGAAATGCGGATCAGGGCTCCCTCTCGCTTCGCAGCGCATTCAATCATTTCCACGCATTCATCCAAACTGTCCTATCTTTCCGGTCTTATCGGAGTATACTGCTTTACCACAAGATGTCGCGGGCCAACCGTATAGTCAGCTTCGGGCTAGCACACAGCTGTCCGGTCTATCAGAGTACACTGCTTTACCACAAGATGTCGCTGGCACACAGCTGTGAACCAAGGTAGGTTTGCAGATAATATCACAATAAATTCTTACACACTAAAGAGATTACAGTTAACACAAAATACCAAGTTCTTATCCCGAAATTCAAACTCGAGTCTTACTAAATTGCGAGATTCTTGCAGACAACATAACACTGTTAGACAAAGTGTGACACGAATGTATCTTTTCAGAAACAAAGCAACAACATTAAGATGAAAGAGAATCATACACCCGATTAACAAACACTCCGATTTTCCAGTGGGGACTCGAATCCCCCTATTTTCCAGTGGGGGACTCAAAATCCTTAATTTTCCAGTGGGGGACTCGAATCCCTTAATTTGGGACTCTGCGAGGGCGTCCCCGGGCTTTCCCGTCAGGTGACCACGTCTGGTCCCTGTTTCCCAGTCAAAGCGCTTTATCCCAAAACCAATAAACCAATAAACAATTAAAATACCTCTTAATTGGAGCAGGAGATGCAGGTAACCCTTCGTCCACCAACGAGCGCTGGTCCGGGGGGATCTCTTCTGACAAAAAAAGTTGTCAGGGGCGCCCAGAGGGTCCCGACCCCAGACCCGGCTCGGGGGGACCCCTTTTCTCCTGGATCTCCTGTATCCTCCTGCCTGGCTCGCCAAAAATGATGCTGAATTTTGCCCCAAAAGGCAAGAATAACTGCCTAAAAGACTCAGTTTAGGTCAGATAGACAGGAGGTATTTTATTGGCAACGCGTTGGAGAAATCACTAAATGGATTTCTGCTTTTCTCGTAACAAAAGCATGCCTTTTATACAGCTTTGGATGTAGTATTGCATCAGATCTTATACATAATCATATATTCGCATACATATTCATGTGGGGCGTGGTGTAGGCGGAGCGTGGGCGGGGACATCTCTTTTGAGGATCTTCTTGGTGGTCGTTCCTGTGGCCTTCATCATGGGCAGGGGTTTCCTGATGAGTCTTCCTCCTTAAACTTTTGAACTCCTTTCCTAATTTGGTCAATTCCGGTGTGCCTGGCTTGGTTCTGAGTGTTAGTTTAGCCTTGTTGGCTCTGAATGTCAGTTTGGCCTTGTTGGCTCTGAATCATGCCTACCCTAACAGTTCTTGTCAGTCCTTATCTTCTTTTTCTGTCACAGTGACCTATGCCTCAGCCAATTTATTGCTTTATCTGGTTCATGCTTTGAAAGTTATCTGTTCTGGGGCTTCATCTGGATACGCCTTTTAATGGCGGTTGCCCTGAGATACCCTTCCGAGATGATCTCCTATGGAATCCTAAGCCCTGGACTACCATAGATGAGGGAATTAAGCGCTTGAGAGAATTTGCTGTTAGAGAGCTACTCTATGGTGAACATGAAACTCTGAATCCTCATGACATTCCTGTGGGTATTGGTCTTGCTAAAAAGATTATCAAACTTGCTCCTTCCAATTATGCAAACATTCTGGCAAGCAGAATTGTGTCAGAAGTTATGGTGGAGCTTCTCCTACGGTTGGTCAATTCAGTGATCAAATGAGACAATTGGAGGATAGCATGACACGTGGTTCTTTGGTTTCAGCCATTAAAACTATGTCTGGTGATATACAGAATTTCATAAGAGAGTTAAAAGATGAATTTCGAAATTCCATATCCCAATTGGCACAGAAGGATAATTTCAATTCTTCCTCCAGGTGGGTACAAGTTTCATCTGTGAGGAATACACGTCCTCCAAGGAGGTCATTCCAGAACAGGTCATTCCAAAACAGGTCGTTCCAAAACAGACCGTCAAGGCAATCACGTAGAACTATTTGGATAACTCTGCGTGATCAGTTTGGTGAGAACATGAACCGCTGGGATGGCCAACCAACTTCTAATCTTTTCAGGAGACTGAGGGAATTGCAAAGTGGCAGAACCCAAGGTAGCAATACCAGAAGGGTAGCTGTTACTTCCACAGTTCCCCAGAACGACTCTTATGGCTCCAACAGTGGCTCCGGTTATAACATGCAAAGCTATAACCCTGCAAACTATGTGCAATGCACATGTGCGCATGTTCCCCATAACTAGGGGTGCCCTGCCTCCCGCCAGGGGGGAGAGGGATAACAGAGACAATAGAATCTATTGGGATGTGTACATCCAGTGGCCTGGCACTTCACAATTTCGGAAGTACAGGGCCTTGGTTGACACAGGAGCTCAGTGCACCATAATACCATCAAATTATCAGGGATCAGAGTCTATAACTATTCTGGGAGTCACTGGTGGATCTCAAGAGTTAAGTAAGGTAGAGGTTAATATAAGTTTAACTGGTAAACAATGGAGGAAGCATACAGTTGTGACTGGACCTGATGCACCTTGTATTTTGGGAATTGATTTTCTGAGAGAAGGGCGTTTCAAAGACCCTAGAGGTTACAAATGGGCTTTTGGAGTAGCTTCAATAGAAATTGATGGACAAAAATTGAAGCTATCTGCCAGACCTGAGCTTTCTGATGAATCTGCAGTTGTGGGACAACATAAGATACAGGACATTAAATTGCGGTTGCTTCTCAGACTGTGCATCACAGACAATACAGAACCAACCGTGACTCTTTGTTGCCCATTCAGAATCTGATTCGTCAGTTGGAGAGTCAGAAAGTCGTCAGCAAAACTCATTCACCTTTCAACAGTCCAGTGTGGCCTGTGCGGAAGCAGAATGGAGACTGGCGTCTGACGGTAGACTACCGAGCCCTGAATGAAGTGACACCACCTAAGAGTGCAGCAGGACCAGACATGATGGAGCTAAAGTATGAGCTGGAATCCAAAGAGGCCAAATGGTATGCTACCATAGACATTGCTAATGCATTTTCTCTATTCCCATAGCAGAGGAATGCAGGCCTCAGTTGCTTTCACCTGGAGAGGAATCCAGTACACTTTCAACAGACTGCCAATGGGCTGGATCCACAGCTCAAGCATCTGTCATGCAGTGATCCACGATGCTCTGGAGAAAGGCAGCGCTCCAGAACACATCCAGTTCATCGATGATATCATCGTCTGGGGTAAAACTGCTAAGGACGTCTTCGAGAAAGGTAACAAAATCATTGACATTCTTCTGAATGCAGGTTTCGCCATCAAACGAGACAAGGTGAAAGGACCTACCACAGAGATTCAGTTTCTGGGAGTGCGGTGGCAGGATGGACGCCGACACATTCCAGTGGATGTGGTAAATAGAGTCTCTACCATGGCAAATCCCACGAACAAGCAAGAGACCTTACGGTTCTTGGGGATAGTGGGATTTTGGAGACTGCACATTCCTGGATACAGTCAGATTGTGAAACCTCTGTATGATGTGACTCGAAAGAGAAACCGTTTCCACTGGGGACCTGAACAACAAGCAGCCTTTGACCAGATAAAGCAAGAGGTAATTCAAGCAATGGGTCTGGGACCTGTCCGAGATGGTCCAGACATTAAGAACATTTTGTACACGGCTGCAAGTGACAATGGTCCAACCTGGTGCTTGTGGCAAAAAGCTCCAGGTCAGACACGTGGACGACCTCTTGGTTTCTGGAGTCGAGGTTACAGAGGTTCAGAGGCTAATTATACTCCAACAGAGAAAGAAATTCTAGCTGCCTATGAAGGAGAAAAAGCATCTTCTGAAGTGATTGGAACTGAATCACAACTTCTTCTAGCTCCCAGATTACCAGTTTTGAATTGGATGTTCAAAGGCAAAGGCTCCACACCACATCATGCCACAGACTCAACATGGTCTAAGTGGATGGCTCTGATAACACAGAGAGCTCGAATGGGAAATCTTGAAAGACCTGGTCTAGTGGAGGTGATCTCAAGTTGGCCTGAAGGTATCAACTGTGCCAAACCTCCAGAGGAGAAAGTAACTCGTGCTAAGGAAGCTCCTCCTTACAATGACCTTTCTGATGATGAAAAGAAATATGCTTTGTTCACAGACGGTTCCTGTTGTCTTGTTGGGAACAAGCGAAGGTGGAAGTCTGCAGTGTGGAGTCCAACACGCCGAGTTGCAGAGGCGAAAGATGGAGAAGGAGAATCCAGTCAGTTCGCAGAGGTAAAAGCTGTCCAGCTAGCTCTCGACGTAGCTGAACGTGAGAGATGGCCAAAGCTTTATCTCTACACCGACTCATGGATGGTAGCCAATGCTCTATGGGGTTGGCTAAAGAACTGGAAGAAGAGTGGTTGGCAGAGAAAAGGAAAACCCATTTGGGCAGCAGACCTGTGGCAGGACATTGCTGATCGAATCGAGAGAATTCCAGTGAAAGTGAGACACATCGATGCTCACATTCCTAAGAGCAAAGTTACTGAGGAACAGCAACACAACCATCAGGCAGATCTAGCTGCAAGAGTTTCTCAAGTAGACATGGACTCTAATCTTGATCTCAACTGGAAACACCGAGGTGAGATATTCTTAGCTCGGTGGGCTCACGATTCATCAGGACATCAAGGCAGAGATGCAACATACCAATGGGCTTCTGACAGATCCATAGACATTTCCATGGATGCTATCACACAAGTCATCCATGACTGTGACATTTGTGCTGCTATTAAGCAGGCAAAACGACTTAAGCCCTTGTGGTATGGTGACAGATGGTCCAAGTACAAGTATGGTGATGCTTGGCAGATTGACTACATCACTCTACCACGTTCTCATTCTGGTAAGCAATACGTGCTTACTATGGTAGAGGCAAACACTGGATGGTTGGAAACTTATCCAGTTCCACATGCAACTGCACGCAACACCATTCTCGGTCTGGAGAGACAGATCCTGTGGAGACACGGAACTCCAGAGAGGATTGAGTCAGACAACGGAACTCATTTCAAGAACAACCTTGTAAAGAACTGGGCCAAAGAGCACGGTATTGAGTGGATATTCCACATTCCCTACTATGCACCAGCTTCAGGGAAGATTGAACGCTACAACGGTTTGTTGAAGACCACTCTTAAAGCCATGGGGGGTGGATCTTTGAAAAACTGGGAAAAACATTTAGCACAAGCAACCTGGCTGGTAAATAGTAGAGGTTCAGTGAACCGAGCTGGACCTGCACATTCAGATTTGCTACGGAAAGTAGAAGGTGATAGAGTTCCTGTTGTTAGAGAAAAGAATCTGTTAGGCAAAACTGTTTGGGTATTTTCGCCCTCAGGAGAGGCTAAACCTGTCCGAGGGGTGGTTTCAGCTGAAGGTCCGGGTCACACTTATTGGGTAATGCAAGAGAATGGTGAAATTCAGTGTATTCCACAAAGAAATTTAACTTTAGCTGAAAGAGGTTAACTTCGAAACTGTTGTACAGCTACATCGCGCCCAAAGGAAGAATCAACGAGGAATCTACGGTGCACGAACCCTGAGATCCCTGACAGCCCTGAGTCAACTAAGAGACCCTGAGAATCCCTGTTTCCCTTTTTCTTCGCCGTCGGCGAAGAAATGAACTGTTTTCCCTTTTTCTCATTTTCTGATTTTCTTGGACTTTTGAATCATCTACATCTGAGCATAGCCGGAATGGACTATGAACTTTACTCATGAACTGTAAATATCGTTTTGGATTGGATGGACAGTATGAACAGCCAATGAAATTGTTTAGAAGGGTGGATTGTGCCCGGTTGACGCTGTCCCCTTAAGAAAGGGAATATGGTGGACGGAAGTTGGTAAACGGATAGAATAATCTAAACTATTTCATTGGTGAAGAGGGAGGAAGCACCTTCTGAACTGGGAGATATTCTGGGCACTCCGGAACTTTATCTTGAGTCTTGCTTCCGCCTCTCCACGGTGCTGCAGCTCTCTGTCTATGCTGGGCTTTCTGCCAAGGCCTCGGCCTTGAAGACTTGATAAAAGTCCGGTATTAACTCCCTTCCAATTAACACAAAACTGCTTTCAACTTCTTTCTCTCTCTCTCTCTCTCTCTCTCTCTTCTAACCTATTCTGGGCAAAGGGGGGGGAGAGAGGGGAGAGCAGAGGTGGGGAAACCCCTCTGCCGAGGGGTGTTACTCTCATTCCTGTACTACCTTATTGTATATCTTTGTATATATTGTAGATATTATAAATTTGTAAATATTCCCCTGCAAATCCTACATTGCTTTGTAAATATAGCTCCACTGCTTTGCTAATTCAGCTGGTGAGTTTTTTTTCCTTTCCCTTCAATTTTTCTTTCCCTTTACTTACAGGGGGGAGGGAAGAGGCTTCTTGGCCTTACCCCTTCCAACCCACCACAACTTGCCATCTGATCTAAGTCCTGGAGGCAGTCAAAGTGAGTATTTGAATTCAGCCCTAACACTTTCCTCTGCTGAGAAACATGCATTAATCTACAGCTGCATACAGCACTTCTGAGACAATTTTAACAGAAGCAAAACATTCTTGGGGTAAAACCTAAAGGGAAAAGCCTAGCACGAAATTGAATTTGCTATCTGATCTAACTTCTGGAGTCAGTCAAAATGATCCTTAGAATTCTTCCCTACCTCTTTCCTCTACTGACATACAGGGTGGTCCACACTGCTGTAAAATGCTTGATTTCGAGAGTGATCGAAACTAATGAAAATATTGTTGGGGAAAAACGTAAAGGGAAAGGCCTAGCACCAAATTGCATTTGCCATCTGATCTAACTTCTGGAGGCAGTCAAAATGAGTATTTGAATTCTGCCCTGACACTTTCCTCTACTGAGATACATGCTTTAATCGAGAGCTGCATACAGCACTTCTGAGACAATTCAAAAAGAAGAAAAACATTCTTGGGGTAAAACTTAAAGGGAAAAGCCTCGCACCAAATTGCGTTTGCCATCAGATCTAACTTCTGGAGACAGTCAAAATGATCCTTAGATTTCTTCCCTACCGCTTTCCTCTGCTGAGATACAGGTTGGTCCACACTGCTGTAAAATGCTTGATTTCGAGAGTGATCGAAACTAATGAAAACATTGTTGGGGTAAAACCTAAAGGGAAAGGCCTAGCACCAAATTGCTTTTACCATCTGATCTAACTTCTGGAGACAGTCAAAATGAGTATTTGAACTCAACCATAACATTTTCCTCAGCTGTGATACATGCTTTAATCTACAGCTGCATATAGCACTTCTGAGACAATTCGAATAGAAGCAAACCATTCTTGGGGTAAAACCTAAAGGGAAAGGCCTAGCACCAAATTGCATTTGCCGTTAGATCTAACTTCTGGAGACAGTCAAAATGAGTATTTGAACTCAGCCCTAACACTTTCCTCTGCTGAGATAGATGCTTTAATCTACAGCTGCAGACAGAACTTCTGAGACAATTCGAACAGAAGCAAAACATTCTTGGGGTAAAACTTAAAGGGAAAAACCTGGCACCAAATTGCATTTGCCATCTGATCTAACTTCTGGAGACAGTCAAAATGATCCTTAGAATTCTTCCCTGCCTCTTTCCTCTGCTGAGATACAGGGAGGTCCACACTGCTGTAAAATGCTTGATTTCGAGAGTGATCAAAACTAATGAATACATTCTTGGGGTAAAACCTAAAGAGAAAGGCCTAGCACCAAATTGCATTTGCCATCTGATCTAACTTCTGGAGGCAGTCAAAATGAGTATTTGAATTATGCCCTAACGCTTTCCTCTGCTGTGATACATGCTTTAATCTACAGATGCATACCGCACTTCTGAGACAATTCGAATAGAAGCTAAACATTTTTGGGGTAAAACCTAAAGGGAAAAGCCTTGCACCAAATTGCATTTGCCATCTGATCTAACTTCTGGAGGCAGTCAAAATGAGTATTTGAATTCAGCCCTAACACTTTCCTCTGCTGAGATACATGCTTTAATCTACAGCTGCATACAGCACTTCTGAGACAATTCGAATAGAAGTAAAACATTCTTGGCGTAAAACGTAAAGGGAAAAGCCTAGCACCAAATTGAATTTGCCATCTGATCTAACTTCTGGAGACAGTCAAAATGATCCTTAGAATTCTTCCCTCCCTCTTTCCTCTGCTGAGATACAGGGTGATCCACACTGCTGTAAAATGCTTGATTTCGAGAGTGATGGAAACTAATGAAAACATTGTTGGGGTAAAACCTAAAGGGAAAGGCCTAGCACCAAATTGCATTTGCCATCTGATCGAACTTCTGGAGACAGTCAAAATGAGTATTTGAACTCAACCCTAACACTTTCCTCTGCTGTGATACATGCATTAATCTGCAGCTTCCTACACCACTTCTGAGACAATTTGAATAGAAGGAAAACATTCTTGGGGTAAAACGTAAAGGGAAAAGCCTAGCACCAAATTGCATTTGCCATCTGATCGAACTTCTGGAGACAGTCAAAATGAGTATTTGAACTCAACCATAACACTTTCCTCTGCTGTGATACATGCATTAATCTACAGCTTTCTACAGCACTTCTGAGACAATTTGAATAGAAGCAAAACATTCTTGGGGTAAAACCTAAAGGGAAAGGTCTAGCACCAATTTGCATTTGCCATCTGATCGAACTTCTGGAGGCAGTCAAAATGAGTATTTGAACTCAGCCCTAACACTTTCCTCTGCTGAGATAGATACTTTAATCTACAGCTGCAGACAGAGCTTCTGAGACAATTCGAATAGAAGGAAAACATTCTTGGGGTAAAACTTAAAGGGAAAAGCCTAGCAACAAATTGCATTTGCCATCTGATCTAACTTCTGGAGACAGTCAAAATGATCCTTAGAATTCTTCCCTACCTCTTTCCTCTGCTGGCATACAGGGTGGTCCACACTGCTGTAAAATGCTTGATTACGAGAGTGATCGAAACTAATGAAAACATTGTTGGGGTAAAATCTAAATGAAAGGCATAGCACCACATTGCATTTGCCATCGGATCTAACTTCTGGAGACCATCAAAATGCTCCTTAGAATTCTTCCCTACCTCTTTCCTGTGCTGAGATACAGGGTGGTAAACATTGCTGTAAAATGCTTGATTTCGAGACTGATCGAAACTAATGAAAACATTGTAGGGGTAAAACCTAAAGGGAAAGGCCTAGCACCAAATTGCATTTGCCATCCGATCTAACTTTTAGAGACAGCCAAAATGAATATTTGAATTTAGCCCTCACACTTTCCTCTGCCGAGATACATGCTTTAATCTACAGCTGCATACAACACATCTGAGAAAATTCGAATAGAAGCAAAACATTGTTGGGGTAAAACCTAAAGGGAAAAGCCTAGCACCAAATTGCATTTGTCATCTGATCATACTTCTGGAGACAGTCAAAATGACTATTTCAATTCAGCCCTAACACTTTCCTCTGCTGTGACACATGTTTTAATCTAGAGCTGCATAACGCACTTCTGAGACAATTCGAAAAGAAGCAAAACATTGATGGGGTAAAACCTAAAGGGAAAAGACTAGCACCAAATTGCATTTGCCATCTGATCTAACTTGTGGAGACAGTCAAAATGATCCTTAGAATTCTTCCCTGCCTCTTTCCTCTGCTGAGTTACAGGTTGGTCCACACTGCTGTAAAATGCTTGATTTTGAGAGTGATCGAAACTAATGAAAACATTCTTGGGGTAAAACCTAAAGGGAAAGGCCTAGCACCAAATTGCATTTGCCATTGTGGTGGAGGCACATTATGCCCCAATACTGAATCTTGTCCCAGCATGTGGGCAAGTTCCCCCTCCCTTGGAGGAAGACAAAATCCAAGGCATTAGCCAGGCTTGCACGCACCCAGCGCATGCAGTGCTCGTGCAGACACCAAGTATGGGCATAATTCTAGCTTCACGCTATCTATAGGCTGAAGCCAGTTGCTTATGAGAGTGCCCATTGGTCAAGCCCAGCCTCGAGGAATCTATAAGTGTCACCCCAGTTGGTGAACACGTTGCCCCCTCATTTACTTTGTCTCTGTGCTTGCTCGATAGAGTAACTCTCGAGCTGCAGCCTTTGCCATTGAGCTTATTGTTATTAGCTTCTGTTATACATGCATGCATACTGGAAGCCTCTGCATCGTTGAAGAAGCCCAGAGGAGGACCTTCGCTGAGCCTGAGGAGCTCAGCATTGCTACAACCAGTCGTGCCGATCGGAAGAGCCCATCGTGCCACCGGAGGACTGGACCAACCCCTGCGGGTAAGATCTGCCCAGTTGCCAGGGAGAAGGGACTTGATTAATACCGAGTCCACGTATGCCTAACCCCGCCGTAGCGGGAGACGAGCCGCCGAGTGCCGCTCTGAGGAGCCGCCGAGTGCCGCTCTGAGCCCTGTGAATTCCAGGGAAAACCAGAGCATTGTTCGTGCTTGTATTGCACCGGACCCGGGACCACAGCGAGAGTCCTGTTGCTCCTTTAACCTCATTAAAGAGAATCCGCCGCCTAACGCAGCCGCATTCTCTCCCTGAGGCTGTTTGCATCAGCCCCGAGAACCGCCGTGGTTGGGCCGACCCCCGTAGCTTCGCCTGCTTCCGTCGTTCGAGCCCGCCTACTGGCCACCGTCGTCCCGCCCTGCTGTGCGAGCCGACTTTAGAGGGCCGACCCCACGGACCGACCCCGTCCAGGACCGATCCCTGTTGTCTGAAGGGAATTGAATATCGTCCACGTGCTTTCCACCCACTAGCACTCAGTTCAAACTATCCGCGTCCAGCAGAGTAAGCGCTGACGCATAGAAAGATTGTAATATTGCTGTGTATAGCCAGAAGCCGCCCACGTCCCGCCGAGTCTCCATCTAGTGGCCAAGCGGCAGAACTGCACCATTCGTTACATAAATATAGAAACGGTTTATAGATAGTTCAATTACTTTATAATCATAACAATAAGCCAGGTGTGGAATGTATTTCACGAACGTGCACTAGAACATGTATATAAGTTGGTGATTCATCGGTTATTAATAGTTTGATAATTAATAAAAATTATATTTTCATAATTCATATTTCATATTCATAAATTTAATAACCTCTTCACCACAGCCATCTGATCTAACTTCTGGAGGCAGTCAAAATGAGTATTTGAGTTCAGCCCTAACACTTCGCTCTGCTGAGATACATGCATTAATCTACAGCTGCATACAGCACTTCTGAGACAATTCCAATAGAAGCAAAACATTCTTGGGGTAAAACCTAAAGGGAAAAGCCTAGCACCAAATTGCATTTGCCATCTCATGTAACTTCTGGAGGCAGTCAAAATGAGTATTTGAATTCAGCCCTAACACTTTCCTCTACTGTGACACATGCATTAATCTACAGATGCATACAGCACTTCTGAGAAAAATCGAATAGAAGCTAAACATTCTTGGCGTAAAACCTAAAGGGAAAAGCCTAGCACCAAATTGCATTTGCCATCTGATCTAACTTCTGGAGACAGTCAAAATGAGTATTTGAACTCAGCCCTAACACTTTCCTCTACTGAGATAGATGCTGTAACCTACAGCTGCAGACAGCACATCTGAGACAATTTGAATAGAAGCAAAACATTCTTGGGGTAAAACCTAAAGGGAAAAGCCTAGCACCAAATTGCATTTGCCATCTGATCTAACTTCTGGAGACAGTCAAAATGATCCTTAGAATTCTTCCCTACCTCTTTCCTCTGCTGAGATTCAGGGTGGTCCACACTGCTGTAAAATGTTTGATTTCGAGAGTGATCAAAACTAATGAAAACACTGTTGGGGTAAAACCTAAAGGGAAAGACCTAGCACCAAATTGCATTTGCCATCTGATCTAACTTCTGGAGGCAGTCAAAATGATCCTGAGAATTCTTCCCTACCTCTTTCCTCTGCTGAGTTACAGGTTGGTCCACACTGCTGTAGAATGCTTGATTTCGAGAGTGATCGAAACTAATGAAAACATTGTTGGGGTAAAACCTAAAGGGAAAGGCCTAGCACCAAATTGCATTTGCCATCTGATCTAACTTCTGGAGACAGTCAAAATGAGCATTTGAATTCAGCCCTAACACTTTCCTCTGCTGAGATATATGCTTTAATCGAGAGCTGCATACAGCACTTCTGTCACAATTCGAATAGAAGCAAAACATTCTTGGGGTAAAACCTAAAGGGAAAAGCCCAGCACCAAATTGCATTTGCCATCTCTTCTAACTTTGGGAGGCAGTCAAAATGAGTATTTGAATTATGCCCTAACGCTTTCCTCTGCTGTGATACATGCTTTAATCTACAGATGCATACAGCACTTCTGAGACAATTCGAATAGAAGCAAAGCATTCTTGGGGTAAAACTTAAAGGGAAAAGCCTTGCACCAAATTGCATTTGCCATCTGTTCTAACTTCTGGAGACAGTCAAAATGAGTATTGACTTCATCCCTAACACTTTCCTCTGCAGAGATACATGCATTAACCTACAGCTGCATACAGCTCTTCTGAGACAATTTTAACAGAAGCAAAACATTCTTGGGGTAAAACCTAAAGGGAAAAGCCTAGCACCAAATTGCATTTGCTATCTGATCTAACTTCTGGAGTCAGTCAAAATGATCCTTAGAATTCTTCCCTACCTCTTTCCTCTACTGACATACAGGGTGGTCCACACTGCTGTAAAATGCTTGATTTCGAGAGTGATCGAAACTAATGAAAATATTGTTGGGGAAAAACGTAAAGGGAAAGGCCTAGCACCAAATTGCATTTGCCATCTGATCTAACTTCTGGAGGCAGTCAAAATGAGTATTTGAATTCTGTCCTAACACTTTCCTCTGCTGAGATACATGCATTACTCTGCAGCTGCATAAAGCACTCTGAGACAATTCGAATAGAAGCAAAATATTCTTGGGGTAAATCCTAAAGGGAAAAGCCTAGCACCAAATTGCATTTGCCATCAGATCTAACTTCTGGAGACAGTCAAAATGATCCTTAGAATTGTTCCCTACCTCTTTCCTCTGCTGAGATACAGGGTGGTCTACACTGCTGAAAAATGCTTGATTTCGAGAGTGATCGAAACTAATGAAGACATTGTTGGGGTAAAACCTAAAGGGAAAGGCCTAGCACCAAATTGCATTTGCCATCTGATCTAACTTCTAGAGACACTCAAAATGAGTATTTGAATTCTGTCCTAACACTTTCCTCTGCTGAGATACATGCATTACTCTGCAGCTGCATAAAGCACTTCTGAGACAATTCGAATAGAAGCAAAATATTCTTGGGGTAAATCCTAAAGGGAAAAGCCTAGCACCAAATTGCATTTGCCATCTCATTTAACTTCTGGAGGCAGTCAAAATGATCCTTAGAATTGTTCCCTAACTCTTTCCTCTACAGAGATACAGGGTGGTCCACACTGCTGTAAAATGCTTGATTTTGAGAGTGATCGAAACTAATGAAAACATTGTTGGGGTAAAACCTAAAGGGAAAGGCCAAGCACCAAATTGCATTGGCCATCTGATCTAACTTCTGGAGGCAGTCAAAATGAGTATTTGAATTCAGTCCTAACACTTTCGTCTGCTGTGATGCTTACTTTAATCTACAGCTGCATATAGCACTTCTGAGACAATTCGAATAGAAGCAAAACATTATTGGGGTAAAACCTAAAGGGAAAGGCCTAGCACCAAATTGCATTTGCCATTAGATCTAACTTCTGGAGACAGTCAAAATGAGTATTTGAACTCAGCCCTAACACTTTCCTCTACTGAGATAGATGCTTTAATCTACCGTTGCAGACAGCACTTCTGAGACAATTCGAATAGAAGCAAAACATTCTTGGGGTAAAACTTAAAGGGAAAAGCCTAGCACCAAATTGCGTTTACCATCAGATCTAAGTTCTGGAGACAGTCAAAATGATCCTTAGAATTCTTCCCTACCTCTTTCCTCTGCTGAGATACAGGGTTGTCCACACTGCTGAAATATGCTTGATTTCGAGAGTGATCGAAACTAATGAAAACATTGTCGGAGTAAAACCCAAAGGGAAAGGCCTAGCACCAAATTGCATTTGCCATCTCATCTAACTTCTGGAGGCAGTCAAAATGAGTATTTGAATTCAGCCCTAACACTTTCCTCTGCTGAGATACTTACTTTAATCTACAGCTGCATACAGCACTTCTGAGACAATTCGAATAGAAGCAAAACATTGTTGGGGTAAATCTAAAGGGAAAAGCCAAGCACCAAATTGCCTTTGCCATGCGATCTAACTTCTGGAGACAGTCAAAATGATCCTTAGAATTGCTCCCTAACTCTTTCCTCTACAGAGATATAGGGTGGTCTACACTGCTGTAAAATCCTTGATTTCGAGAGTGATCGAAACTAATGAAAACATTGTTGGGGTGAAACCTAAAGGGAAAGGCCTAGCACCAAATTGCATTTGCCATCTGATCTAACTTCTGGAGACAGTCAAAATGAGTATTTGAATTCAGCCCTAACACTTTCCTCTGCTGAGATACAGGGTGGTCTACACTGCTGAAAAATGCTTGATTTCGAGAGTGTTCGAAACTAATGAAGACATTGTTGGGGTAAAACCTAAAGGGAAAGGCCTAGCACCAAATTGCATTTGCCATCTCATCTAACTTCTAGAGACACTCAAAAGGAGTATTTGAATTATGTCCTAACACTTTCCTCTGCTGAGATACATGCATTATTCTGCAGCTGCATAAAGCACTTCTGAGACAATTCGAATAGAAGCAAAATATTCTTGGGGTAAATCCTAAAGGGAAAAGCCTAGCACCAAATTGCATTTGCCATCTGATCTAACTTCTGGAGACAGTCAAAATGATCCTTAGAATTGTTCCCTAACTCTTTCCTCTACAGAGATACACGGTGGTCCACACTGCTGTAAAATGCTTGATTTTGAGAGTGATCGAAACTAATGAAAACATTGTTGGGGTAAAACCTAAAGGGAAAGGCCAAGCACCAAATTGCATTGGCCATCTGATCTAACTTCTGGAGGCAGTCAAAATGAGTATTTGAATTCAGTCCTAACACTTTCGTCTGCTGTGATGCTTGCTTTAATCTACAGCTGCATATAGCACTTCTGAGACAATTCCAATAGAAGCAAAACATTCTTGGGGTAAAACCTAAAGGGAAAGGCCTAGCACCAAATTGCATTTGCCATTAGATCTAACTTCTGGAGACAGTCAAAATGAGTATTTGAACTCAGCCCTAACACTTTCCTCTACTGAGATAGATGCTTTAATCTACCGTTGCAGACAGCACTTCTGAGACAATTCGAATAGAAGCAAAACATTCTTGGGGTAAAACCTAAAGGGAAAAGCCTAGCACCAAATTGCGTTTACCATCAGATCTAAGTTCTGGAGACAGTCAAAATGATCCTTAGAATTCTTCCCTACCTCTTTCCTCTGCTGAGATACAGGGTTGTCCACACTGCTGAAAAATGCTTGATTTCGAGAGTGATCGAAACTAATGAAAACATTGTCGGAGTAAAACCCAAAGGGAAAGGCCTAGCACCAAATTGCATTTGCCATCTCATCTAACTTCTGGAGGCAGTCAAAATGAGTATTTGAATTCAGCCCTAACACTTTCCTCTGCTGAGATACATGCTTTAATCTACAGCTGCATACAGCACTTCTGAGACAATTCGAATAGAAGCAAAACATTGTTGGGGTAAATCTAAAGGGAAAAGCCAAGCACCAAATTGCCTTTGCCATGCGATCTAACTTCTGGAGACAGTCAAAATGATCCTTAGAATTGCTCCCTAACTCTTTCCTCTACAGAGATATAGGGTGGTCTACACTGCTGTAAAATCCTTGATTTCGAGAGTGATCGAAACTAATGAAAACATTGTTGGGGTGAAACCTAAAGGGAAAGGCCTAGCACCAAATTGCATTTGCCATCTGATCTAACTTCTGGAGACAGTCAAAATGATCCTTAGAATTGTTCCCTAACTCTTTCCTCTACAGAGATACAGGGTGGTCCACACTGCTGTAAAATGCTTGATTTCGAGAGTGATCGAAACTAATGAAAACATTGTTGGGGTGAAAACTAAAGGGAAAGGCCTAGCACCAAATTGCATTTGCCATCTCATCTAACTTCTGGAGACAGTCAAAATGAGTATTTGAATTCAGTCCTAACACTTTCCTCTGCTAAGATGCATGCATTAATCTACAGCTGCATACAGCACTTCTGAGACAATTCGAATAGAAGCAAAACATTCTTAGGGTAAAACCTAAAGGGAAAAGCCTAGCACCAAATTGCATTTGCCATCTGATCTAACTTCTGGAGACAGTCAAAATGATCCTTAGAATTCTTCCCTACCTCTTTCCTCTGCTGAGATAAAGGGTGGTCCACACTGGTGTATTATGCTGGATTTCGAGAGTGATCGAAACTGATGTAAACTTCTTGGGGTAAAACCTAAAGGGAAAGGCCTAGCACCAAATTGCATTTGCCATCTGATCTAACTTCTGGAGGCAGTCAAAATGAGTATTTGAATTCAGCCCTAACACTTTCCTCTGCTGTCATACATGCATTAATGTGCAGCTGCATACAGCACTTCAGGGACAATTCGAATAGAAGCAAAACATTCTTGGGGTAAAACCTAAAGGGAAATGCCTAGCACCGAATTGCATTTGCCATCTGATCTAACTTCTGGAGACAGGCAAAATGAGTATTTGAATTCAGCCCTAACACTTTCCTCTGGTAAGATACATGCTTTAACCTACAGCTGCATACAGCACTTCTGAGACAATTCGAATAGAGGCAAAACATTCTTAGGGTAAAACCTAAATGGAAAAGCCTAGCACCAAATTGCATTTGCCATCTAATCTAACTTCTGGAGACAGTCAAAATGATCCTTAGAATTCTTCCCTACCTCTTTCCTCTGCTGAGATACAGGGTGGTCCACACTGCTGTAAAATGCTTGATTTCGAGAGTGATCGAAACTAATGAAAACATTGTTGGGGTAAAAGCTAAAGGGGAAGGCCTAGTACCAAATTGCATTTGCCATCTGATCTAACTTCTGGAGGCAGTCAAAATGAGTATTTGAATTCTGTCCTAACACTTTCCTCTGCTGAGATACATGCATTACTCTGCAGCTGCATAAAGCACTTCTGAGACAATTCGAATAGAAGCAAAACATTCTTGGGGCAAAACCTAAAGGGAAAAGCCTAGCACCAAATTTCATTTGCCAGCTGATCTAATTTCTGGAGGCAGTCAAAATGAGTATTTGAATTCAACCCTAACACTTTCCTCTGCTGAGATATTGCATTAATCTACAACTGCATACAGAACTTCCTAGACAATTTTAATAGAAGCAAAACATTCTTGGGGTAAAACCTGAAGAGAAAAGCCTAGCACCAAATTGCATTTGCCATCTGATCTAACTTCTGGACACATTCAAAATGATCCTTAGAATTGCTCCCTAACTCTTTCCTCTACAGAGATACAGGGTGGTCCACACTGCTGTAAAATGATTGATTTCGAGAGTGATCCAAACTAATGTAAACATTGTTGGGGTGAAACCTAATGGGAAAGGCCTAGCACCAAATTGCATTTGCCATCTCATCTAACTTCTGGAGACAGTCAAAATGAGTATTTGAATTCTATCCTACAACTTTCCTCTGCTGAGATGCATGCATTAATCTACAGCTGCATACAGTGCTTCTGAGACAATTCGAATAGAAGCAAAATATTCCTCGGGTAAAACCTAAAGGGAAAAGCCTAGCACCAAATTGCATTTGCCATCTGATCTAACTTCTGGAGACAGTCAAAATGATCCTTAGAATTCTTCCCTACCTCTTTCCTCTGCTGAGATACAGGGTGGTCCACACTGCTGTAAAATGATTGATTTCGAGAGTGATCCAAACTAATGAAAACATTGTTGGGGTGAAACCTAAAGGGAAAGGCCTATCACGAAATTGCATTTGCCATCTCATCTAACTTCTGGAGACAGTCAAAATGAGTATTTGAATTCTATCCTAACACTTTCCTCTGCTGAGATGCATGCATTAATCTGCAGCTACATAAAGCACTTCTCAGACAATTCGAATAGAAGCAAAACATTGTTGGGGTAAATCTAAAGGGAAAAGCCTAGCACCAAATTGCATTTGCCATCTGATCTAACTTCTGGAGACAGTCAAAATGATCCTTAGAATTGCTCCCTAACTCTTTCCTCTACAGAGATACAGGGTGGTCCACACTGCTGTAAAATGATTGATTTCGAGAGTGATCCAAACTAATGTAAACATTGTTGGGGTGAAACCTTAAGGGAAAGGCCTAGCACCAAATTGCATTTGCCATCTCATCTAACTTCTGGAGCCAGTCAAAATGAGTATTTGAATTCTATCCTAACACTTTCCTCTGCTGAGATGCATGCATTAATTTACAGCTGCATACAGCACTTCTGAGACAATTCGAATAGAAGCAAAACATTCCTCGGGTAAAACCTAAAGGGAAAAGCCTAGCACCAAATTGCATTTGCCATCTGATCTAACTTCTGGAGAGAGTCAATATGATCCTTAGAATTCTTCCCTACCTCTTTCCTCTGCTGAGATACAGGGTGGTCTACACTGCTGTAAAATGCTTGATTTCGAGAGTGATCGAAACTAATGAAAACATTGTTGGAGTAAAACCTAAAGGGAAAGGCCTAGCACCAAATTGCATTTGCCATCTGATCTAACTTCTGGAGACAGTCAAAATGAGTATTTGAATTCAGCCCTAACACTTTCCTCTGCTGTGATACATGCATTAATCTGCAGCTGCATACAGCACTTCTGAGACAATTCGAATAGAAGCAAAACATTCTTGGGGTAAAACCTAAAGGGAAATGCCTAGCACCGAATTGCATTTGCCATCTGATCTAACTTCTGGAGACAGTCAAAATGATCCTTAGAATTCTTCCCCACATCTTTTCTCTGCTGAGATACAGGGTGGTCCACACTGCTGTAAAATGCTTAATATCGAGAGTGATCGAAACTAATGAAAACATTGTTGGGGTGAAACCTAAAGGGAAAGGCCTAGCACAAAATTGCATTTGCCATCTGATCTAACTTCTGGAGACAGTCAAAATGAGTATTTGAATTCTATCCTAACACTTTCCTCTGCTGAGATGCATGCATTAATCTACAGCTGCATACAGCACTTCTGAGACAATTCGAATAGAAGCAAAATATTCTTAGGGAAAAACCTGAAGGGAAAAGCCTAGCACCAAATTGCATTTGCCATCTGATCTAACTTCTGGAGAGAGTCAATATGATCCTTAGAATTCTTCCCTACCTCTTTCCTCTGCTGAGATACAGGGTGGTCTACACTGCTGAAAAATGCTTGATTTCGAGAGTGATCGAAACTAATGAAACATTGTTGGTGTAAAACCTAAAGGGAAAGGCCTAGCACCAAATTGCATTTGCCATCTCATCTAACTTCTGGAGACAGTCAAAATGAGTATTTGAATTCTGTCCTGACACTTTCCTATGCTGAGATACATGCTTTAACCTACAGCTGCATACAGCACTTCTGAGACAATTCGAATAGAAGCAAAACATTCCTGGGGTAAAACCTAAAGGCAAAGGCCTAGCACCAAATTGCATTTGCCATCTGATCTAATTTCTGGAGGCAGTCAAAATGAGTATTTGAATTCAACCCTAACACTTTCCTCTGCTGAGATATTGCATTAATCTACAGCTGCATACAGAACTTCCTAGACAATTTTAATAGAAGCAAAACATTCTTGGGGTAAAACCTGAAGAGAAAAGCCTAGCACCAAATTGCATTTGCCATCTGATCTAACTTCTGGACACATTCAAAATGATCCTTAGAATTGCTCCCTAACTCTTTCCTCTACAGAGATACAGGGTGGTCCACACTGCTGTAAAATGCTTGATTTCGAGAGTGATCCAAACTAATGTAAACATTGTTGGGGTGAAACCTAAAGGGAAAGGCCTAGCACCAAATTGCATTTGCCATCTCATCTAACTTCTGGAGACAGTCAAAATGAGTATTTGAATTCTATCCTAACACTTTCCTCTGCTGAGATGCATGCATTAATCTACAGCTGCATACAGCACTTCTGAGACAATTCGAATAGAAGCAAAACATTCCTCGGGTAAAACCTAAAGGGAAAAGCCTAGCACCAAATTGCATTTGCCATGCGATCTAACTTCTGGAGACAGTCAAAATGATCCTTAGAATTCTTCCCTACCTCTTTCCTCTGCTGAGATACAGGGTGGTCTACACTGCTGAAAAAAGCTTGATTTCGAGAGTGATCGAAACTAATGAAGACATTGTTGGGGTAAAACCTAAAGGGAAAGGCGTAGCACCAAATTGCATTTGCCATCTGATCTAACTTCTAGAGACACTCAAAATGAGTATTTGAATTCAGCCCTAACACTTTCCTCTGCTGAGATACATGCTTTAACCTACAGCTGCATACAGCACTTCTGAGACAATTCGAACAGAAGCAAAATATTCCTGGGGTAAAACCTAAAGGGAAATGCCTAGCACCAAATTGCATTTGCCATCTCATTTAACTTCTGGAGGCAGTCAAAATGATCCTTAGAATTCTTCCCTACCTCTTTCCTCTGCTGAGATACAGGATGGTCCACACTGGTGTAATATGCTGGATTTCGAGAGTGATCGAAACTAATGAAAACATTGCTGGGGTAAAACCTAAAGGGAAAGGCCTAGCACCAAATTGCATTTGCCATCTGATCTAACTTCTGGAGGCAGTCAAAATGATCCTTAGAATTCTCCCCTCCTTCTTTCCTGTGCAGAGATACAGGGTGGTACACACTGCTGTAAAATGCTTGATTTCTAGATTAATCGAAACTAATGAAAACATTATTGGGGTAAAACCTAAAGGGAAAGGCCTAGCACCAAATTGCATTTGCCATCTGATGTAACTTCTGGAGGCAGCCAAAATGAGTATTTGAATTCAGCCCTAAAACTTTCCTCTGCTGAGATACATGCATTAATCTACAGCTGCATACAGTACTTCTGAGACAATTCGAACAGAAGCAAAATATTCTTGGGGTAAAACCAGAAGAAAAAGCCTAACACCAAATTGCATTTGCCATCAGATCTAAGTTCTGGAGACAGTCAAAATGAGTATTTGAATTCTATCCTAACACTTTCCTCTGCTGAGATACATGCATTAATCCGCAGCTCCATAAAGCACTTCTGAGACAATTCGAATGGAAGCAAAACATTCTTGGGGTAAAACCTAAAGAGAAAAGCCTAGCACCAAATTGCATTTGCCATCTGATCTAACTTCTGGAGACAGTCAAAATGATCCTTTGAATTCTTGCCTACCTCTTTCCTCTGCTGAGATACATGCTTTAACCTACATCTGCATACAGCACTTCTGAGACAATTCGAATAGAAGCAAAACATTCCTGTTGTAAAACCTAAAGGGAAAGGCCTAGCACCAAATTGCATTTGCCATCTCATTTAACTTCTCGAGGCAGTCAAAATGATCCTTAGAATTCTTCCCTACCTCTTTCCAGTGCTGAGATACAGGCTGGTCCACACTGCTGCAAAATCCTTGATTTTGAGAGAGAGCGAAACTAATGAAAACATTGTTGGTGTAAAACCTAAAGGGAAAGGCCTAGCACCAAATTGCATTTGCCATCTGATCTAACTTCTGGAGGCAATCACAATGAGTATTTGAATTCTATCCTAACGCTTTCCTCTGCTGAGATACATGCATTAATCTGCAGCTGCATAAAGCACTTCTGAGACAATTCGAATAGAAGCAAAACATTCTTGGGGTAAAGGCTAAAGGGAAAAGCCTAGCACCAAATTGCATTTGCCATCTGAGCTAACTGGTGGAGACAGTCAAAATGATCCTTAGAATTCTTCCCTACCTCTTTCCTCTGCTGAGATACATGCATTATTCTGCAGCTGCATAAAGCACTTCTGAGACAATTCGAATAGAAGCAAAATATTCTTGGGGTAAAACCTAAAGGAAAAAGGCTAGCACCAAATTGCTTTTGCCATCTGTTCTAACTTCTGGAGACAGTCAAAATGATCCTTAGAATTCTTCCCTACCTCGTTCCTCTGCTGAGATACAGGGTGGTCCACACTGCTGTAAAATGCTTGATTTTGAGAGTGATCGAAACTAATGAAAACATTGTTGGGGTAAAACCTAAAGGGGAAGGCCTAGCACCAAATTGCATTTGCCATCTGATCTAACTTCTGGAGGCAGTCAAAGTGAGTATTCGAATTCCGTCCTAACACTTTCCTCTGCTGAGATACATGCATTACTCTGCAGCTGCATAAGGCACTTCTGAGACAATTCGAATAGAAGCAAAACATTCTTGGGGTAAAACCTAAAGGGAAAGGCCTTGCACCAAATTGCATTTGCCATCTGATCTAACTGCTGGAGGCAATCAAAATGATCCTAAGAATTCTTCCCTACCTCTTTCCTCTGCTGAGATAGAGGGTGGTCCACACTGCTGTAAAATGCTTGATTTCGAAAGTGATCGAAACTAATGAAAACATTGTTGGGGTGAAACCTAAAGGGAAAGGCCTAGCACCAAATTGCATTTGCCATCTGATCTAACTTCTGGAGGCAGTCAAAATGAGTATTTGAATTCAGCCCTAACACTTTCCTCTGCTGTCATACATGCATTAATGTGCAGCTGCATACAGCACTTCAGGGACAATTCGAATAGAAGCAAAACATTCTTGGGGTAAAACCTAAAGGGAAATGCCTAGCACCGAATTGCATTTGCCATCTGATCTAACTTCTGGAGACAGGCAAAATGAGTATTTGAATTCAGCCCTAACACTTTCCTCTGGTAAGATACATGCTTTAACCTACAGCTGCATACAGCACTTCTGAGACAATTCGAATAGAGGCAAAACATTCTTAGGGTAAAACCTAAATGGAAAAGCCTAGCACCAAATTGCATTTGCCATCTAATCTAACTTCTGGAGACAGTCAAAATGATCCTTAGAATTCTTCCCTACCTCTTTCCTGTGCTGAGATACAGGGTGGTCCACTCTGCTGTAAAATGCTTGATTTCTAGAGTGATCGAAACTAATGAAAACATTGTTGGTGTAAAACCTAAAGGGAAAAGCCTAGCACCAAATTGCATTTGCCATCTGATCTAATTTCTGGAGACAGTCAAAATGATCCTTAGAATTCTTCCCTACCTCTTTCCTCTGCTGAGATACACGGTGGTCCACACTGCTGTAAAATGCTTGATTTCGAGAGTGATCGAAACTAATGAAAACATTGTTGGGGTGAAACCTAAAGGGAAAAGCCTAGCACCAAATTGCATTTGCCATCTGATCTAACTGCTGGAGGCAGTCAAAATGATCCTAAGAATTCTTCCCTACCTCTTTCCTCTGCTGAGATAGAGGGTGGTCCACACTGCTGTAAAATGCTTGATTTCGAAAGTGATCGAAACTAATGAAAACATTGTTGGGGTGAAACCTAAAGGGAAAGGCCTAGCACCAAATTGCATTTGCCATCTGGTCTAACTTCTGGAGACAGTCAAAATGATCCTTAGAATTCTTCCCTACCTCTTTCCTCTACTGAGATACAGGGTGGTCCACACTGCTGTAAAATGATTGATTTCGAGAGTGATCGAAACTAATGAAAACATTGTTGGGGTAAAAGCTAAAGGGGAAGGCCTAGTACCAAATTGCATTTGCCATCTGATCTAACTTCTGGAGGCAGTCAAAATGAGTATTTGAATTCTGTCCTAACACTTTCCTCTGCTGAGATACATGCATTACTCTGCAGCTGCATAAAGCACTTCTGAGACAATTCGAATAGAAGCAAAACATTCTTGGGGCAAAACCTAAAGGGAAAAGCCTAGCACCAAATTTCATTTGCCAGCTGATCTAATTTCTGGAGGCAGTCAAAATGAGTATTTGAATTCAACCCTAACACTTTCCTCTGCTGAGATATTGCATTAATCTACAACTGCATACAGAACTTCCTAGACAATTTTAATAGAAGCAAAACATTCTTGGGGTAAAACCTGAAGAGAAAAGCCTAGCACCAAATTGCATTTGCCATCTGATCTAACTTCTGGACACATTCAAAATGATCCTTAGAATTGCTCCCTAACTCTTTCCTCTACAGAGATACAGGGTGGTCCACACTGCTGTAAAATGATTGATTTCGAGAGTGATCCAAACTAATGTAAACATTGTTGGGGTGAAACCTAAAGGGAAAGGCCTAGCACCAAATTGCATTTGCCATCTGATGTAACTTCTGGAGGCAGCCAAAATGAGTATTTGAATTCAGCCCTAAAACTTTCCTCTGCCGAGATACATGCATTAATCTAAAGCTGCATACAGTACTTCTGAGACAATTCGAACAGAAGCAAAATATTCTTGGGGTAAAACCAGAAGAAAAAGCCTAACACCAAATTGCATTTGCCATCAGATCTAAGTTCTGGAGACAGTCAAAATGAGTATTTGAATTCTATCCTAACACTTTCCTCTGCTGAGATACATGCATTAATCCGCAGCTCCATAAAGCACTTCTGAGACAATTCGAATGGAAGCAAAACATTCTTGGGGTAAAACCTAAAGAGAGAAGCCTAGCTCCAAATTGCATTTGCCATCTGATCTAACTTCTGGATACAGTCAAAATGATCCTTTGAATTCTTGCCTACCTCTTTCCTCTGCTGAGATACATGCTTTAACCTACATCTGCATACAGCACTTCTGAGACAATTCGAATAGAAGCAAAACATTCCTGTTGTAAAACCTAAAGGGAAAGGCCTAGCACCAAACTGCATTTGCCATCTCATTTAACTTCTCGAGGCAGTCAAAATGATCCTTAGAATTCTTTCCTACCTCTTTCCAGTGCTGAGATACAGGCTGGTCCACACTGCTGCAAAATCCTTGATTTTGAGAGAGAGCGAAACTAATGAAAACATTGTTGGTGTAAAACCTAAAGGGAAAGGCCTAGCACCAAATTGCATTTGCCATCTGATCTAACTTCTGGAGACAGTCAAAATGAGTATTTCAATTCTATCCTAACACTTTCCTCTGCTGAGATACATGCATTACTCTGCAGCTGCATAAAGCACTTCTGAGACAATTCGAATAGAAGCAAAACATTCTTGGGGAAAAACCTAAAGGGAAAAGGCAAGCACCAAATTGCATTTGCCATCTGATCTAACTGGTGGAGACAGTCAAAATGATCCTTAGAATTCTTCCCTACCTCTTTCCTCTGCTGAGATACATGCATTACTCTGCAGCTGCATAAAGCACTTCTGAGACAATTCGAATAGAAGCAAAATATTCTTGGGGTAAAACCTAAAGGAAAAAGGCTAGCACCAAATTGCTTTTGCCATCTGTTCTAACTTCTGGAGACAGTCAAAATGATCCTTAGAATTCTTCACTACCTCGTTCCTCTGCTGAGATACAGGGTGGTCCACACTGCTGTAAAATGCTTGATTTTGAGAGTGATCGAAACTAATGAAAACATTGTTGGGGTAAAACCTAAAGGGGAAGGCCTAGCACCAAATTGCATTTGCCATCTGATCTAACTTCTGGAGGCAGTCAAAGTGAGTATTTGAATTCCGTCCTAACACTTTCCTCTGCTGAGATACATGCATTACTCTGCAGCTGCATAAAGCACTTCTGAGACAATTCGAATAGAAACAAAACATTCTTGGGGTAAAACCTAAAGGGAAAAGCCTAGCACCAAATTGCATTTGCCATCTGATCTAACTGCTGGAGGCAGTCAAAATGATCCTAAGAATTCTTCCCAACCTCTTTCCTCTGCTGAGATAGAGGGTGGTCCACACTGCTGTAAAATGCTTGATTTCGAAAGTGATCGAAACTAATGAAAACATTGTTGGGGTGAAACCTAAAGGGAAAGGCCTAGCACCAAATTGCATTTGCCATCTGGTCTAACTTCTGGAGACAGTCAAAATGATCCTTAGAATTCTTCCCTACCTCTTTCCTCTGCTGAGATACACGGTGGTCCACACTGCTGTAAAATGCTTGATGTCGAGAGTGATCGAAACTAATGAAAACATTGTTGGGGTAAAAGCTAAAGGGGAAGGCCTAGTACCAAATTGCATTTGCCATCTGATCTAACTTCTGGAGGCAGTCAAAATGAGTATTTGAATTCTGTCCTAACACTTTCCTCTGCTGAGATACATGCATTACTCTGCAGCTGCATAAAGCACTTCTGAGACAATTCGAATAGAAGCAAAACATTCTTGGGGCAAAACCTAAAGGGAAAAGCCTAGCACCAAATTTCATTTGCCATCTGATCTAACTGCTGGAGACAGTCAAAATGAGTATTTGAATTCAGCCCTAACACTTTCCTCTGCTATGATAGGTGCATTAATCTGCAGCTGCGTACAGCACTTCTGAGACAATTCGAATAGAAGCAAAACATTCTTGGGGTTAAACCTAACAGGAAAAGCCTAGCACCGAATTTCATTTGCCATCTGGTCTAACTTCCGGAGACAGTCAAAATGAGTATTTGAATTCAGCCCTAACACTTTCCTCTGCTATGATAGGTGCATTAATCTGCAGCTGCATACAGCACTTCTGAGACAATTCGAATAGAAGCAAAACATTCTTGGGGTAAAACCTAAAGGGAAAGGCCTAGCACCAAATTGCATTTGCCATCTGATCTAACTTCTGGAGACAGTCAAAATGAGTATTTGAATTCTATCCTAACACTTTCCTCTGCTGAGATGCATGCATTAATCTACAGCTGCATACAGCGCTTCTGAGACAATTCGAATAGAAGCAAAACATTCCTCGGGTAAAACCTAAAGGGAAAAGCCTAGCACCAAATTGCATTTGCCATCTGATCTAACTTCTGGAGAGAGTCAATATGATCCTTAGAATTCTTCCCTACCTCTTTCCTCTGCTGAGATACAGGGTGGTCTACACTGCTGTAAAATGCTTGATTTCGAGAGTGATCGAAACTAATGAAAACATTGTTGGAGTAAAACCTAAAGGGAAAGGCCTAGCACCAAATTGCATTTGCCATCTCATCTAACTTCTGGAGGCAGTCAAAATGAGTATTTGAATTCAGCCCTAACACTTTCCTCTGCTGAGATACATGCATTAATCTGCAGCTGCATAAAGCACTTCTGAGACAATTCGAATAGAAGCAAAACATTGTTGGGGTAAATCTAAAGGGAAAAGCCTAGCACCACATTGCATTTGCCATGCGATCTAACTTCTGGAGACAGTCAAAATGATCCTTAGAATTCTTCCCTACCTCTTTCCTCTGCTGAGATACAGGGTGGTCTACACTGCTGAAAAATGCTTGATTTCGAGAGTGATCGAAACTAATGAAGACATTGTTGGGGTAAAACCTAAAGGGAAAGGCGTAGCACCAAATTGCATTTGCCATCTGATCTAACTTCTAGAGACACTCAAAATGAGTATTTGAATTCAGCCCTAACACTTTCCTCTGCTGAGATACATGCTTTAACCTACAGCTGCATACAGCACTTCTGAGACAATTCGAACAGAAGCAAAATATTCCTGGGGTAAAACCTAAAGGCAAAGGCCTAGCACCAAATTGCATTTGCCATCTCATTTAACTTCTGGAGGCATTCAAAATGATCCTTAGAATTCTTCCCTACCTCTTTCCTCTGCTGAGATGCGGGATGGTCCACACTGGAGTAATATGCTGGATTTCGAGAGTGATCGAAACTAATGAAAACATTGCTGGGGTAAAACCCAAAGGGAAAGGCCTAGCACCAAATTGCATTTGCCATCTGATCTAACTTCTGGAGTCAGTCAAAATGATCCTTAGAATTCTTCCCTCCTTCTTTCCTGTGCAGAGATACAGGGTGGTCCACACTGCTGTAAAATGCTTGATTTCTAGATTAATCGAAACTAATGAAAACATTATTGGGGTAAAACCTAAAGGGAAAGGCCTAGCACCAAATTGCATTTGCCATCTGATGTAACTTCTGGAGGCAGCCAAAATGAGTATTTGAATTCAGCCCTAAAACTTTCCTCTGCCGAGATACATGCATTAATCTACAGCTGCATACAGTACTTCTGAGACAATTCGAACAGAAGCAAAATATTCTTGGGGTAAAACCAGAAGAAAAAGCCTAACACCAAATTGCATTTGCCATCTGATCTAAGTTCTGGAGACAGTCAAAATGAGTATTTGAATTCTATCCTAACACTTTCCTCTGCTGAGATACATGCATTAATCCGCAGCTCCATAAAGCACTTCTGAGACAATTCGAATGGAAGCAAAACATTCTTGGGGTAAAACCTAAAGAGAGAAGCCTAGCTCCAAATTGCATTTGCCATCTGATCTAACTTCTGGAGACTATCAAAATGATCCTTTGAATTCTTGCCTACCTCTTTCCTCTGCTGAGATACATGCTTTAACCTACATCTGCATACAGCACTTCTGAGACAATTCGAATAGAAGCAAAACATTCCTGTTGTAAAACCTAAAGGGAAAGGCCTAGCACCAAACTGCATTTGCCATCTCATTTAACTTCTCGAGGCAGTCAAAATGATCCTTAGAATTCTTTCCTACCTCTTTCCAGTGCTGAGATACAGGCTGGTCCACACTGCTGCAAAATCCTTGATTTTGAGAGAGAGCGAAACTAATGAAAACATTGTTGGTGTAAAACCTAAAGGGAAAGGCCTAGCACCAAATTGCATTTGCCATCTGATCTAACTTCTGGAGGCAGTCAAAATGAGTATTTCAATTCTATCCTAACACTTTCCTCTGCTGAGATACATGCATTACTCTGCAGCTGCATAAAGCACTTCTGAGACAATTCGAATAGAAGCAAAACATTCTTGGGGTAAAGGCTAAAGGGAAAAGCCTAGCACCAAATTGCATTTGCCATCTGATCTAACTGGTGGAGACAGTCAAAATGATCCTTAGAATTCTTCCCTACCTCTTTCCTCTGCTGAGATACATGCATTATTCTGCAGCTGCATAAAGCACTTCTGAGACAATTCGAATAGAAGCAAAATATTCTTGGGGTAAAACCTAAAGGAAAAAGGCTAGCACCAAATTGCTTTTGCCATCTGTTCTAACTTCTGGAGACAGTCAAAATGATCCTTAGAATTCTTCCCTACCTCGTTCCTCTGCTGAGATACAGGGTGGTCCACACTGCTGTAAAATGCTTGATTTTGAGAGTGATCGAAACTAATGAAAACATTGTTGGTGTAAAACCTAAAGGGGAAGGCCTAGCACCAAATTGCATTTGCCATCTGATCTAACTTCTGGAGGCAGTCAAAGTGAGTATTCGAATTCCGTCCTAACACTTTCCTCTGCTGAGATACATGCATTACTCTGCAGCTGCATAAAGCACTTCTGAGACAATTCGAATAGAAGCAAAACATTCTTGGGGTAAAACCTAAAGGGAAAGGCCTTGCACCAAATTGCATTTGCCATCTGATCTAACTGCTGGAGGCAATCAAAATGATCCTAAGAATTCTTCCCTACCTCTTTCCTCTGCTGAGATAGAGGGTGGTCCACACTGCTGTAAAATGCTTGATTTCGAAAGTGATCGAAACTAATGAAAACATTGTTGGGGTGAAACCTAAAGGGAAAGGCCTAGCACCAAATTTCATTTGCCATCTGGTCTAACTTCTGGAGGCAGTCAAAATGAGTATTTGAATTCAGCCCTAACACTTTCCTCTGCTGTGATAGGTGCATTAATCTGCAACTGCATGCAGCACTTCTGTGACAATTCGAATAGAAGCAAAACATTCTTGGGGTAAAACCTAAAGGGAAAAGCCTAGCACCAAATTGCATTTGCCATCTGATCTAACTTCTGGAGACAGTCAAAATGATCCTTAAAATTCTTCCCTACCTCTTTCCTCTGCTGAGATACAGGATGGTCCACTCTGGTGTAATATGCTGGATTTCAAGAGTGATCGAAACTAATGAAAACATTGTTGGGGTAAAACCTAAAGGGAAAGGCCTAGCACCAAATTGCATTTGCCTTCTCATCTAACTTCTGGAGGCAGTCAAAATGAGTATTTGAATTCAACCCTAAAACTTTCCCCTGCTGAGATACATGCATTAATCTACAGCTGCTTACAGTACTTCTGAGACAATTCGAACAGAAGCAAAACATTCTTGGGGTAAAACCTGAAGAGAAAAGCCTAGCACCAAATTTCATTTGCCATCTGATCTAACTTCTGGAGACAGTCAAAATGAGTATTTGAATTCAGCCCTAACACTTTCTTCTGCTAAGATACATGCTTTAACCTACAGCTGCATACAGCACTTCTGAGACAATGCGAATAGAGGCAAAACATTCTTAGGGTAAAACCTAAATGGAAAAGCCTAGCACCAAATTGCATTTGCCATCTAATCTAACTTCTGGAGACAGTCAAAATGATCCTTAGAATTCTTCCCTACCTCATTCCTGTGCTGAGATACAGGGTGGTCCACACTGCTGTAAAATGCTTGATTTCGAGAGTGATCGAAACTAATGAAAACATTGTTGGTGTAAAACCTAAATAGAAAAGCCTAGCACCAAATTGCATTTGCCATCTCATCTAACTTCTGGAGACAGTCAAAATGAGTATTTGAGTTCCGCTCTAACACTTTCCTCTGCTGAGATACATGCATTAATCTGCAGCTGCATAAAGCAGCCTGAGACAATTCGAATAGAAGCAAAACATTCTTGGGGTTAAACCTAAAGGGAAAAGACTAGCACCAAATTTCATTTCCCATCTGGTCTAACTTCTGGAGACAGTCAAAATGAGTGTTTGAATTCAGCCCTAACACTTTCCTCTGCTGTGATAGGTGCATTAATCTGCAGCTGCATACAGCATTTCTGAGACAATTCGAATAGAAGCAAAACATTCTTGGGGTAAAACCTAAAGGGAAATGCCCAGCACCGAATTGCATTTGCCATCTGATCTAACTTCTGGAGACAGTCAAAATGAGTATTTGAATTCAGCACTAACACTTTCCTCTGCTGTCTTACATGCATTAATGTGGAGCTGCATACAGCACTTCTGGGACAATTCGAATAGAAGCAAAACATTCTTGGGGTAAAACCTAAAGGGAAATGCCTAGCACCGAATTGCATTTGCCATCTGATCTAACTTCTGGAGACAGTCAAAATGAGTATTTGAATTCAGCCCTAACACTTTCCACTGCTAAGATACATGCTTTAACCTACAGCTGCATACAGCACTTCTGAGACAATTCGAATAGAGGCAAAACATTCTTAGGGTAAAACCTAAATGGAAAAGCCTAGCACCAAATTGCATTTGCCATCTAATCTAACTTCTGGAGACAGTCAAAATGATCCTTAGAATTCTTCCCTACCTCTTTCCTGTGCTGAGATACAGGGTGGTCCACTCTGCTGTAAAATGCTTGATTTCTAGAGTGATCGAAACTAATGAAAACATTGTTGGTGTAAAACCTAAAGGGAAAAGCCTAGCACCAAATTGCATTTGCCATCTGATCTAATTTCTGGAGACAGTCAAAATGATCCTTAGAATTCTTCCCTACCTCTTTCCTCTGCTGAGATACACGGTGGTCCACACTGCTGTAAAATGCTTGATTTCGAGAGTGATCGAAACTAATGAAAACATTGTAGGTGTAAAACCTAAAGGGAAAAGCCTAGCACCAAATTGCATTTGCCATCTGATCTAACTTCTGGAGACAGTCAAAATGATCCTTAGAATTCTTCCCTACCTCTTTCCTCTGCTGAGATACACGGTGGTCCACACTGCTGTAAAATGCTTGATTTCGAGAGTGATCGAAACTAATGAAAACATTGTTGGGGTAAAAGCTAAAGCGGAAGGCCTAGTACCAAATTGCATTTGCCATCTGATCTAACTTCTGGAGGCAGTCAAAATGAGTATTTGAATTCTGTCCTAACACTTTCCTCTGCTGTGATAGGTGCATTAATCTGCAGCTGCGTACAGCACTTCTGAGACAATTCGAATAGAAGCAAAACATTCTTGGGGTTAAACCTAAAAGGAAAAGCCTAGCACCAAATTTCATTTGCCATCTGGTCTAACTTCGGAGACAGTCAAAATGAGTATTTGAATTCAGCCCTAACACTTTCCTCTGCTGTGATAGGTGCATTAATCTGCAGCTGCATACAGCACTTCTGAGACAATTCGAATAGAAGCAAAACATTCTTGGGGTAAAACCTAAAGGGAAAGGCCTAGCACCAAATTGCATTTGCCATCTGATCTAACTTCTGGAGGCAGTCAAAATGAGTATTTGAATTCAACCCTAACACTTAACTCTGCTGAGATATTGCATTAATCTACAGCTCCATACAGAACTTCCTAAACAATTTCAAGAGAAGTAAAACATTCTTGGGGTAAAACCTGAAGAGAAAAGCCTAGCACCAAATTGCATTTGCCATCTGTTCTAACTTCTGGAGACAGTCAAAATGATCCTTAGAATTCTTCCCTAACTCTTTACTCTACAGAGATACAGGGTGGTCCACACTGCTGTAAAATGCTTGATTTCGAGAGTGATCCAAACTAATGAAAACATTGTTGGGGTGAAACCTAAAGGGAAAGGCCTAGCACAAAATTGCATTTGCCATCTCATCTAACTTCTGGAGACAGTCAAAATGAGTATTTGAATTCTATCCTAACACTTTCCTCTGCTGAGATGCATGCATTAATCTACAGCTGCATACAGCACTTCTGAGACAATTCGAATAGAAGCAAAACATTCCTGGGGTAAAACCTAAAGGCAAAGGCCTAGCACCAAATTGCATTTGTCATCTGATCTAATTTCTGGAGGCAGTCAAAATGAGTATTTGAATTCAACCCTAACACTTTCCTCTGCTGAGATATTGCATTAATCTACAGCTGCATACAGAACTTCCTAGACAATTTTAATAGAAGCAAAACATTCTTGGGGTAAAACCTGAAGAGAAAAGCCTAGCACCAAATTGCATTTGCCATCTGATCTAACTTCTGTACACATTCAAAATGATCCTTAGAATTGCTCCCTAACTCTTTCCTCTACAGAGATACAGGGTGGTCCACACTGCTGTAAAATGCTTGATTTCGAGAGTGATCCAAACTAATGTAAACATTGTTGGGGTGAAACCTAAAGGGAAAGGCCTAGCACCAAATTGCATTTGCCATCTCATCTAACTTCTGGAGACAGTCAAAATGAGTATTTGAATTCTATCCTAACACTTTCCTCTGCTGAGATGCATGCATTAATCTACAGCTGCATACAGCACTTCTGAGACAATTCGAATAGAAGCAAAACATTCCTCGGGTAAAACCTAAAGGGAAAAGCCTAGCACCAAATTGCATTTGCCATGCGATCTAACTTCTGGTGACAGTCAAAATGATCCTTAGAATTCTTCCCTACCTCTTTCCTCTGCTGAGATACAGGGTGGTCTACACTGCTGAAAAAAGCTTGATTTCGAGAGTGATCGAAACTAATGAAGACATTGTTGGGGTAAAACCTAAAGGGAAAGGCGTAGCACCAAATTGCATTTGCCATCTGATCTAACTTCTAGAGACACTCAAAATGAGTATTTGAATTCAGCCCTAACACTTTCCTCTGCTGAGATACATGCTTTAACCTACAGCTGCATACAGCACTTCTGAGACAATTCGAACAGAAGCAAAATATTCCTGGGGTAAAACCTAAAGGCAAAGGCCTAGCACCAAATTGCATTTGCCATCTGATCTAACTTCTGGAGGCAATCACAATGAGTATTTGAATTCTATCCTAACGCTTTCCTCTGCTGAGATACATGCATTAATCTGCAGCTGCATAAAGCACTTCTGAGACAATTCGAATAGAAGCAAAACATTCTTGGGGTAAAGGCTAAAGGGAAAAGCCTAGCACCAAATTGCATTTGCCATCTGATCTAACTGGTGGAGACAGTCAAAATGATCCTTAGAATTCTTCCCTACCTCTTTCCTCTGCTGAGATACATGCATTATTCTGCAGCTGCATAAAGCACTTCTGAGACAATTCGAATAGAAGCAAAATATTCTTGGGGTAAAACCTAAAGGAAAAAGGCTAGCACCAAATTGCTTTTGCCATCTGTTCTAACTTCTGGAGACAGTCAAAATGATCCTTAGAATTCTTCCCTACCTCGTTCCTCTGCTGAGATACAGGGTGGTCCACACTGCTGTAAAATGCTTGATTTTGAGAGTGATCGAAACTAATGAAAACATTGTTGGTGTAAAACCTAAAGGGGAAGGCCTAGCACCAAATTGCATTTGCCATCTGATCTAACTTCTGGAGGCAGTCAAAGTGAGTATTCGAATTCCGTCCTAACACTTTCCTCTGCTGAGATACATGCATTACTCTGCAGCTGCATAAAGCACTTCTGAGACAATTCGAATAGAAGCAAAACATTCTTGGGGTAAAACCTAAAGGGAAAGGCCTTGCACCAAATTACATTTGCCATCTGATCTAACTGCTGGAGGCAGTCAAAATGATCCTAAGAATTCTTCCCTACCTCTTTCCTCTGCTGAGATAGAGGGTGGTCCACACTGCTGTAAAATGCTTGATTTCGAAAGTGATCGAAACTAATGAAAACATTGTTGGGGTGAAACCTAAAGGAAAAGGCCTAGCACCAAATTTCATTGGCCATCTGGTCTAACTTCTGGAGGCAGTCAAAATGAGTATTTGAATTCAGCCCTAACACTTTCCTCTGCTGTGATAGGTGCATTAATCTACAACTGCATGCAGCACTTCTGTGACAATTCGAATAGAAGCAAAACATTCTTGGGGTAAAACCTAAAGGGAAAAGCCTAGCACCAAATTGCATTTGCCATCTGATCTAACTTCTGGAGACAGTCAAAATGATCCTTAAAATTCTTCCCTACCTCTTTCCTCTGCTGAGATACAGGATGGCCCACTCTGGTGTAATATGCCGGATTTCAAGAGTGATCGAAACTAATGAAAACATGTTGGGGTAAAACCTAAAGGGAAAGGCCTAGCACCAAATTCCATTTGCCATCTGATCTAACTTCTGGATACAGTCAAAATGAGTATTTGAATTCTATCCTAACACTTTCCTCTGCTGAGATACATGCATTAATACACAGCTGCATACAGCACTTCTGAGACAATTCGAACAGAAGTAAAACATTCTTACGGTAAAACCTAAAGGGAAATGCCTAGCACCAAATTGCATTTGCCATCTGATCTACTTCTGGAGAGAGTCAAAATGATCCTTAGAATTCTTCCCTGCCTCTTTCCTCTGCTGATATACAGGGTTGTCTACACTGCTGAAAAATGCTTGATTTTGAGAGTGATCGAAACTGATGAAAACATTGTTGGGGTAAAACCTAAAGGGAAAGGCCTAGCACCAAATTGCATTTGCCTTCTCATCTAACTTCTGGAGGCAGTCAAAATGAGTATTTGAATTCAACCCTAAAACTTTCCCCTGCTGAGATACATGCATTAATCTGCAGCTGCATAAAGCAGCCTGAGACAATTCGAATAGAAGCAAAACATTCTTGGGGTTAAACCTAAAGGGAAAAGCCTAGCACCAAATTTCATTTCCCATCTGGTCTAACTTCTGGAGACAGTCAAAATGAGTGTTTGAATTCAGCCCTAACACTTTCCTCTGCTGTGATAGGTGCATTAATCTGCAGCTGCATACAGCATTTCTGAGACAATTCGAATAGAAGCAAAACATTCTTGGGGCAAAACATAAAGGGAAAAGCCTAGCACCAAATTTCATTTGCCATCTGGTCTAACTTCTGGAGACAGTCAAACTGAGTATTTGAATTCAGCCCAAACACTTTCCTCTGCTGTGATAGGTGCATTTATCTGCAGCTGCATACAGCATTTCTGAGACAATTCGAATAGAAGCAAAACATTCTTGGGGTAAAACCTAAAGGGAAAAGCCTAGCACCAAATTGCATTTGCCATCTGATCTAACTTCTGGAGACAGTCAAAATGATCCTTAAAATTCTTCCCTACCTCTTTCCTCTGCTGAGATAAAGGGTGGTCCACACTGGTGTATTATGCTGGATTTCGAGAGTGATCGAAACTAATCAAAACTTGTTGGGGTAAAACCTAAAGGGAAAGGCCTAGCACCAAATTGCATTTGCCATCTGATCTAACTTCTGGAGACAGTCAAAATGAGTATTTGAATTCAGCACTAACACTTTCCTCTGCTGTCTTACATGCATTAATGTGGAGCTGCATACAGCACTTCTGAGACAATTCGAATAGAAGCAAAACATTCTTGGGGTAAAACCTAAAGGGAAATGCCTAGCACCGAATTGCATTTGCCATCTGATCTAACTTCTGGAGACAGTCAAAATGAGTATTTGAATTCAGCCCTAACACTTTCCTCTGCTAAGATACATGCTTTAACCTACAGCTGCATACAGCACTTCTGAGACAATTCGAATAGAGGCAAAACATTCTTAGGGTAAAACCTAAATGGAAAAGCCTAGCACCAAATTACATTTGCCATCTAATCTAACTTCTGGAGACAGTCAAAATGATCCTTAGAATTCTTCCCTACCTCTTTCCTGTGCTGAGATACAGGGTGGTCCACACTGCTGTAAAATGCTTGATTTCGAGAGTGATCGAAACTAATGAAAACATTGTTGGTGTAAAACCTAAAGGGAAAAGCCTAGCACCAAATTGCATTTGCCATCAGATCTAACTTCTGGAGACAGTCAAAATGATCCTTAGAATTCTTCCCTACCTCTTTCCTCTGCTGACATACACGGTGGTCCACACTGCTGTAAAATGCTTGATTTCGAGAGTGATCGAATCTAATGAAAACATTGTTGGGGTAAAAGCTAAAGGGGAAGGCCTAGCACCAAATTGCATTTGCCATCTGATCTAACTGCTGGAGACAGTCAAAATAAGTATTTGAGTTCCGCTCTAACACTTTCCTCTGCTGAGATACATGCATTAATCTGCAGCTGCATACAGCAGCCTGAGACAATTCGAATAGAAGCAAAAAATTTTTGGGGTAAAACCTAAAGGGAAATGCCTAGCACCGAATTGCATTTGCCATCTGATCTAACTTCTGGAGACAGTCAAAAAGAGTATTTGAATTCAGCCCTAACACTTTCCTCTGCTAAGATACATGCTTTAACATACAGCTGCATACAGCACTTCTGAGACAATTCGAATAGAAGCAAAACATTCTTGGGGTAAAACCTAAAGGGAAAAGCCTAGCACCAAATTGCATTTGCCATGTGATCTAACTTCTGGAGACAGTCAAAATGATCCTTAGAATTCATCCCTACCTCTTTCCTCTGCTGAGATACAGGGTGGTCCACACTACTGTAACATGCTTGATTTCGAGAGTGATCGAAACTAATGAAGACATTGTTGGGGTAAAACCTAAAGGGGAAGGCCTAGCACCAAATTGCATTTGCCATCTGATCTAACTTCTGGAGGCAGTCAAAATGAGTATTTGAATTCTGTCCTAACACTTTCCTCTGCTGAGATACATGCATTATTCTGCAGCTGCATAAAGCACTTCTGAGACAATTTGAATAGAAGCAAAACATTCTTGGGGCAAAACCTAAAGGGAAAAGCCTAGCACCAAATTTCATTTGCCATCTGATCTAACTTCTGGAGACAGTCAAAATGAGTATTTGAATTCAGCCCTAACACTTTCCTCTGCTGTGATAGGTGCATTAATCTGCAGCTGCATACAGCACTTCTGACACAATTCGAATAGAAGCAAAATATTCTTGGGGTAAAACCTAAAGGAAAAAGGCTAGCACCAAATTGCTTTTGCCATCTGTTCTAACTTCTGGAGACAGTCAAAATGATCCTTAGAATTCTTCCCTACCTCGTTCCTCTACTGAGATACAGGGTGGTCCACACTGCTGTAAAATGCTTGATTTTGAGAGTGATCGAAACTAATGAAAACATTGTTGGGGTAAAACCTAAAGGGGAAGGCCTAGCACCAAATTGCATTTGCCATCTGATCTAACTTCTGGAGGCAGTCAAAAAGAGTATTTGAATTCAGCCCCAACACTTTCCTCTGCTGAGATACATGCATTACTCTGCAGCTGCATAAAGCACTTCTGAGACAATTCGAATAGAAGCAAAACATTCTTGGGGTAAAACCTAAAGGGAAAAGCCTAGCACCAAATTGCATTTGCCATCTGATCTAACTGCTGGAGGCAGTCAAAATGATCCTAAGAATTCTTCCCTACCTCTTTCCTCTGCTGAGATAGAGGGTGGTCCACACTGCTGTAAAATGCTTGATTTCGAAAGTGATCGAAACTAATGAAAACATTGTTGGGGTGAAACCTAAAGGGAAAGGCCTAGCACCAAATTTCATTGGCCATCTGTTCTAACTTCTGGAGGCAGTCAAAATGAGTATTTGAATTCAGCCCTAACACTTTCCTCTGCTGTGATAGGTGCATTAATCTGCAACTGCATGCAGCACTTCTGTGACAATTCGAATAGAAGCAAAATATTCTTGGGGTAAAACCTAAAGGGAAAAGCCTAGCACCAAATTGCATTTGCCATCTGATCTAACTTCTGGAGACAGTCAAAATGATCCTTAAAATTCTTCCCTACCTCTTTCCTCTGCTGAGATACAGGATGGTCCACTCTGGTGTAATATGCTGGATTTCAAGAGTGATCGAAACTAATGAAAACATGTTGGGGTAAAACCTAAAGGGAAAGGCCTAGCACCAAATTCCATTTGCCATCTGATCTAACTTCTGGATACAGTCAAAATGAGTATTTGAATTCTATGCTAACACTTTCCTCTGCTGAGATACATGCATTAATCCACAGCTGCATACAGCACTTCTGAGACAATTCGAACAGAAGTAAAACAGTCTTACGATAAAACCTAAAGGGAAAAGCCTAGCACCAAATTGCATTTGCCATCTGATCTAACTTCTGGAGACAGTCAAAATGATCCTTAGAATTCTTCCCTACCTCTTTCCTCTGCTGATATACAGGGTTGTCTACACTGCTGAAAAATGCTTGATTTTGAGAGTGATCGAAACTAATGAAAACATTGTTGGGGTAAAACCTAAAGGGAAAGGCCTAGCACCAAATTGCATTTGCCATCTGATCTAACTTCTGGAGGCAGTCAAAATGAGTATTTGAATTCAACCCTAAAACTTTCCCCTGCTGAGATACATGCATTAATCTACAGCTGCATACAGTACTTCTGAGACAATTCGAACAGAAGCAAAACATTCTTGGGGTAAAACCTGAAGAGAAAAGCCTAGCACCAAATTTCATTTGCCATCTAATCTAACTTCTGGAGACAGTCAAAATGATCCTTAGAATTCTTCCCTACCTCATTCCTGTGCTGAGATACAGGGTGGTCCACACTGCTGTAAAATGCTTGATTTCGAGAGTGATCGAAACTAATGAAAACATTGTTGGTGTAAAACCTAAAGGGAAAAGCCTAGCACCAAATTGCATTTGCCATCTCATCTAACTTCTGGAGACACTCAAAATGAGTATTTGAGTTCCGCTCTAACACTTTCCTCTGCTGAGATACATGCATTAATCTGCAGCTGCATAAAGCAGCCTGAGACAATTCGAATAGAAGCAAAACATTCTTGGGGTTAAACCTAACAGGAAAAGCCTAGCACCAAATTTCATTTGCCATCTGGTCTAACTTCTGGAGACAGTCAAAATGAGTATTTGAATTCAGCCCTAACACTTTCCTCTGCTCTGATAGGTGCATTAATCTGCAGCTGCATACAGCACTTCTGAGACAATTCGAATAGAAGCAAAACATTCTTGGGGTTAAACCTAACAGGAAAAGCCTAGCACCGAATTTCATTTGCCATCTGGTCTAACTTCCGGAGACAGTCAAAATGAGTATTTGAATTCAGCCCTAACACTTTCCTCTGCTGTGATAGGTGCATTAATCTGCAGCTGCATGCAGCACTTCTGAGACAATTCGAATAGAAGCAAAACATTGTTGGGGTAAAACCTAAAGGGAAAGGCCTAGCACCAAATTGCATTTGCCATCTGATCTAACTTCTGGAGACAGTCAAAATGAGTATTTGAATTCAGCCCTAACACTTTCCTCTGCTGTCATACATGCATTAATGTGCAGCTGCATACAGCACTTCCGGGACAATTCGAATAGAAGCAAAACATTCTTGGGGTAAAACCTAAAGGGAAATGCCTAGCACCGAATTGCATTTGCCATCTGATCTAACTTCTGGAGACAGTCAAAATGAGTATTTGAATTCAGCCCTAACACTTTCCTCTGCTAAGATACATGCTTTAACCTACAGCTGCATACAGCACTTCTGAGACAATTCGAATAGAGGCAAAACATTCTTAGGGTAAAACCTAAATGGAAAAGCCTAGCACCAAATTACATTTGCCATCTAATCTAACTTCTGGAGACAGTCAAAATGATCCTTAGAATTCTTCCCTACCTCTTTCCTGTGCTGAGATACAGGGTGGTCCACACTGCTGTAGAATGCTTGATTTCGAGAGTGATCGAAACTAATGAAAACATTGTTGGTGTAAAACCTAAAGGGAAAAGCCTAGCACCAAATTGCATTTGCCATCTGATCTAACTTCTGGAGACAGTCAAAATGATCCTTAGAATTCTTCCCTACCTCTTTCCTCTGCTGACATACACGGTGGTCCACACTGCTGTAAAATGCTTGATTTCGAGAGTGATCGAATCTAATGAAAACATTGTTGGGGTAAAAGCTAAAGGGGAAGGCCTAGCACCAAATTGCATTTGCCATCTGATCTAACTGCTGGAGACAGTCAAAATGAGTATTTGAGTTCCGCTCTAACACTTTCCTCTGCTGAGATACATGCTTTAACCTACAGCTGCATACAGCACTTCTGAGACAATTCGAATAGAAGCAAAACATTCTTGGGGTTAAACCTAACAGGAAAAGCCTAGCACCGAATTTCATTTGCCATCTGGTCTAACTTCCGGAGACAGTCAAAATGAGTATTTGAATTCAGCCCTAACACTTTCCGCTGCTGTGATAGGTGCATTAATCTGCAGCTGCATACAGCACTTCTGAGACAATTCGAATAGAAGCAAAACATTCTTGGGGTAAAACCTAAAGGGAAAGGCCTAGCACCAAATTGCATTTGCCATCTGATCTAACTTCTGGAGACAGTCAAAATGAGTATTTGAATTCAACCCTAACACTTTCCTCTGCTGAGATATTGCATTGATCTACAGCTGCATACAGAACTTCCTAGACCATTTTAATAGAAGCAAAACATTCTTAGGGTAAAACCTGAAGGGAAAAGCCTAGCACCAAATTGCATTTGCCATCTGATCTAACTTCTGGAGAGAGTCAATATGATCCTTAGAATTCTTCCCTACCTCTTTCCTCTGCTGAGATACAGGGTGGTCTACACTGCTGAAAAATGCTTGATTTCGAGAGTGATCGAAACTAATGAAAACATTATTGGGGTAAAACCTAAAGGGAAAGGCCTAGCACCAAATTGCATTTGCCATCTCATCTAACTTCTGGAGACAGTCAAAATGAGTATTTGAATTCTGTCCTAACACTTTCCTATGCTGAGATACACGCTTTAACCTACAGCTGCATACAGCACTTCTGAGACAATTCGAATAGAAGCAAAACATTCCTCGGGTAAAACCTAAAGGGAAAGGCCTAGCACCAAATTGCATTTGCCATCTGATCTAATTTCTGGAGGCAGTCAAAATGAGTATTTGAATTCAACCCTAACACTTTCCTCTGCTGAGATATTACATAAATCTACAGCTGCATACAGAACTTCCTAGACAATTTTAATAGAAGCAAAACATTCTTGGGGTAAAACCTGAAGAGAAAAGCCTAGCACCAAATTGCATTTGCCATCTGATCTAACTTCTGGACACATTCAAAATGATCCTTAGAATTGCTCCCTAACTCTTTCCTCTACAGAGATACAGGGTGGTCCACACTGCTGTAAAATGCTTGATTTCGAGAGTGATCGAAACTAATGAAAACATTGTTGGGGTGAAACCTAAAGGGGAAGGCCTAGCACCAAATTGCATTTGCCATCTGATCTAACTTCTGGAGGCAGTCAAAATGAGTATTTGAATTCAGCCCTAACACTTTCCTCTGCTGAGATACATGCTTTTATCTACAGCTGCATACAGCACTTCTGAGACAATTCGAATAGAAGCAAAATATTCTTGGGGTAAAACCTAAAGAGAAAAGCCTAGCACCAAATTGCATTTGCCATCTGATCTAACTTCTGGAGGCAGTCAAAATGAGTATTTGAATTGAGCCCCAACACTTTCCTCTGCTGAGATACATGCTTTAATCTACAGCTGCATACCGCACTTCTGAGACAGGTCGAATAGAAGCAAAACATTCTTGTGGTGAAACCAAAAGGGAAAAGCCTAGCACCAAATTGCATTTGCCATCTGATCTAACTTCTGGAGACGGTCAAAATGATCCTTAGATTTCTTCCCTGCCTCTTTCCTCTGCTGAGATACAGGGTGGTCCACACTGCTGTAAAATGCTTGATTTTCAGAGTGATCGAAACTAATGAAAACATTGTTGGGGTAAAACCTAAAGGGAAAGGCCTAGCACCAAATTGCATTTGTCTACTGATCTACCTTCTCGAGACAGTCAAAATGATCCTTAGAATTGTTCCCTACCTAGTCCCTCTGCAAAGATACAGGGTGGTCCACACTGCTGTAAAATGCTTGATTTCGAGAGTGTTCGAAACCAATGAAAACATTGTTGGGGTGAAACCTCAAGGGAAAAGCGTAGCACCAAATTGCATTTGCCATCTGATCTAACTTCTGGAGGCAGTCAAAATGAGTATTTGAATTCAGCCCCAACACTTTCCTCTGCTGAGATACATGCTTTAATCTACAGCTGCATACAGCACTTCTGAGACAAGTCGAACAGAAGCAAAACATTCTTGGGGTAAAACCTAAAGGGAAAAGCCTAGCACCAAATTGCATTTGTCATCAGATCTAACTTCTGGAGGCAGTCAAAATGAGTATTTGAATTCAGCCCAAACACTTTCCTCTGCTGAGATACATGCTTTAATCTACAGCTGCATACCGCACTTCTGAGACAATTCGAATAGAAGCAAAATATTCTTGGGGGAAAACCTAAAGAGAAAAGCCTAGCACCAAATAGCATTTGCCAACTGATCTAACTTCTGGAGACAGTCAAAATGAGCATTTGAATTCAGCCCCAACACTTTCCTCTGCTGAGATACAGGGTGGTCCACACTGCTGTAAAATGCTTGATTTTGAGAGTGATCGAAACTAATGAAAACATTGTTGGGGTAAAACCTAAAGGGAAAGGCCTAGCACCAAATTGCATTTGTCTACTGATCTAACTTCTGGAGACAGTCAAAATGATCCTTAGAATTCTTCCCTACCTCTTTCCTCTGCTGAGATACAGGGTGGACCATACTGCTGTAAAATGCTTTATTTCGAGAGTGATCGAAACTAATGAAAACATTGTTGGGGTAAAACCTAAAGGGAAAGGCCTAGCACCAAATTGCATTTGCCATCTGATCTAACTTCTGGAGACAGTCAAAATGATCCTTAGAATTCTTCCCTACCTCTTTCCTCTGCTGAGATACATGCATTAATCTGCAGCTGCATAAAGCACTTCTGAGACAATTCGAACAGAAGCAAAACATTCTTGGGGTAAAACCTAAAGGGAAAAGCCTAGCACCAAATTGCATTTGCCATCTGATCTAACTTCTGAAGGCAGTCAAAATGAGTATTTGAATTCAGCCCTAACTCTTTCCTCTGCTGAGATACATGCTTTAATCTACAGCTGCATACAGCACTTGTGAGACAATTCGAATAGAAGCAAAATATTCTTGGGGTAAAACCTAAAGAGAAAAGCCTCGCACCAAATTGCATTTGCCATCTGATCTAACTTCTGGAGGCAGTCAAAATGAGCATTTGAATTGAGCCCCAACACTTTCCTCTGCTGAGATACATGCTTTAATCTACAGCTGCATACCGCACTTCTGAGACAGGTCGAATAGAAGCAAAACATTCTTGTGGTGAAACCAAAAGGGAAAAGCCTAGCACCAAATTGCATTTGCCATCTGATCTAACTTCTGGAGACAGTCAAAATGATCCTTAGAATTCTTCCCTACTTCTTTCCTCTGCTGAGATACAGGATGGTCCACACTGCTGTAAAATGCTTGATTTTCAGAGAGATCGAAACTAATGAAAACATTGTTTGGGTAAAACCTAAAGGGAAAGGCCTAGCACCAAATTGCATTTGTCTACTGATCTACCTTCTCGAGACAGTCAAAATGATCCTTAGAATTCTTCCCTACCTAGTCCCTCTGCAAAGATACAGGGTGGTCCACACTGCTGTAAAATGCTTGATTTCGAGAGTGTTCGAAACCAATGAAAACATTGTTGGGGTAAAACCTCAAGGGAAAAGCGCAGCACCAAATTGCATTTGCCATCTGATCTAACTTCTGGAGGCAGTCAAAATGAGTATTTGAATTCAGCCCTAACACTTTCCTCTGCTGAGATACATGCTTTAATCTACAGCTGCATACAGCACTTCTGAGACAAGTCGAACAGAAGCAAAACATTCTTGGGGTAAAACCTAAAGGGAAAAGCCTAGCACCAAATTGCATTTGTCATCAGATCTAACTTCTGGAGGCAGTCAAAATGAGTATTTGAATTCAGCCCTACCTCTTTCCTCTGCTGAGATACATGCATTAATCTGCAGCTGCATAAAGCACTTCTGAGACAATTCGAACAGAAGCAAAACATTCTTGGGGTAAAACCTAAAGGGAAAAGCCTAGCACCAAATTGCATTTGCCATCTGATCTAACTTCTGGAGACAGTCAAAATGATCCTTAGAGTTGTGCCCTACCTCTTTCCTCTGCTGAGATACAGGGTGGTAAACCCTGCTGTAACATGCTTGATTTCGAGAGTGATCGAAACTAATGAAAACATTGTTGGGGTAAAACCTAAAGGGAAAAGCCTAGCACCAAATTGCATTTGCCATCTGATCTAACTTCTGGAGACAGTCAAAATGATCCTTAGAATTCTTCCCTACCCCTTTCCTCTGCTGAGATACAGGGTGGTCCACACTGCTTTAAAATGCTTGATTTCGAGAGTGATCGAAACTAATGAAAACATTGTTGGGGTAAAACCTAAAAGGAAAGGCCTAGCACCAAATTGCATTTGCCATCTGATCTAACTGCTGGAGGCAGTCAAAATGAGTATTTGAATTCTATCCTAACGCTTTCCTCTGCTGAGATACATGCATTACTCTGCAGCTGCATAAAGCACTTCTGAGACAATTCGAATAGATGTAAAACATTCTTGGGGTAAGACCTAAAGGGAAAAACCTAGCACCACATTGCATTTGCCATCTGATCTAACTTCTGGAGGCAGTCACAATGAGTATTTGAATTCTATCCTAACGCTTTCCTCTGCTGAGATACATGCATTAATCTGCAGCTGGATAAAGCACTTCTGAGACAATTCGAATAGAAGCAAAACATTCTTGGGGTAAAACACAAAAGGAAAGGCCTAGCACCAACTTGCATTTGCCATCTGATCTAACTTCTGGAGACAGTCAAAATGATCCTTAGAATTCTGCCCTGCCTCTTTCCTCTGCTGAGATACAGGGTGGTCCACACTGCTGTCAAATGCTTGATTTCGAGCATCATCGAAACTAATGAAAACATTCTTGGGGTAAAACCTAAAGGGAAAGGCCTAGCACCAAATTGCATTTGCCATCTGATCTAACTTCTGGAGGCAGTCAAAATGAGTATTTGAATTCAGCCCCAACACTTTCCTCTGCTGAGATACAGGGTGGTCCACACCCCTGTAACATGCTTGATTTCGAGAGTGATCGAAACTCATGAAAACATTGTTGGGGTAAAACCTAAAGGTAAAAGCCTAGCACCAAATTGCATTTACCATCTGATCTAACTTCTGGAGGCAGTCAAAATGAGTATTTGAATTCAGCCCTAACGCTTTCGTCTGCTGAGATACATGCTTTAATCTACAGCTGCATACAGCACTTCTGAGACAATTCGAATAGAAGCAAAATATTCTTGGGGTAAAACCTAAAGAGAAAAGCCTCGCACCAAATTGCATTTGCCATCTGATCTGACTTGTGGAGGCAGTCAAAATGAGCATTTGAATTCAGCCCCAACACTTTTCTCTGCTGAGATACATGCTTTAATCTTCAGCTCCATACAGCACTTCTGAGACAGGTCGAATAGAAGCAAAACATTCTTGTGGTGAAACCAAAAGGGAAATGCCTAGCACCAAATTGCATTTGCCATCTGATCTAACTTCTGGAGACAGTCAAAATGATCCTTAGAATTCTTCCCTACCTCTTTGCTGAGATACAGGGTGTTCCACACTGCTGTAAAATGCTTGATTTTGAGAGTGATCGAAACTAATGAAAACATTGTTGGGGTAAAACCTAAAGGGAAAGGCCTAGCACCAAATTGCATTTGTCTACTGATCTACCTTCTGGAGACAGCCGAAATGATCCTTAGAATTCTTCCCTACCTCTTTCCTCTGCTAAGATACAGGGTGGTCCACACTGCTGTAAAATGCTTGATTTCGAGAGTGTTCGAAACCAATGAAAACTTTGTTGGGGTAAAACCTAAAGGGAAAGGCCTAGCACAAAATTGCATTTGTCTACTGATCTACCTTCTGGAGACAGCCAAAATGATCCATAGAATTCTTCCCTACCTAGTCCCTCTGGTAAGATACAGGGTGGTCCACACTGCTGTAAAATGCTTGATTTCGAGAGTGTTCGAAACCAATGAAAATATTGTTGGGGTAAAACCTCAAGGGAAAAGCGTAGCACCAAATTGCATTTGCCATCTGATCTAACTTCTGGAGACAGTCAAAATGAGTATTTGAATTCAGCCCCAACACTTTCCTCTGCTGAGATACAGGGTGGTCCACACTGCTGTAAAATGCTTGATTTTGAGAGTGATCGAAACTAATGAAAACATTGTTGGCGTAAAACCTAAAGGGAAAAGCCTAGCACCAAGTTGCATTTGTCTACAGATCTAACTTCTGGAGACAGTCAAAATGATCCTTAGAATTCTTCCCTACCTCTTTCCTCTGCTGAGATACAGGGTGGTCCACACTGCTGTAAAATGCTTCATTTCGAGAGTGATCGAAACTAATGAAAACATTGTTGGGGTAAAACCTAAAGGGAAAGGCCTAGCACCAAATCGCATTTGCCATCTGATCTAACTTCTGGAGACAGTCAAAATGATCCTTAGAATTCTTCCCTACCTAGTCCCTCTGCTAAGATACAGGGTGGTCCACACTGCTGTAAAATGCTTGATTTCGAGAGTGTTCGAAACCAATGAAAACATTGTTGCGGTCAAACCTCAAGGGAAAAGCGTAGCACCAAATTGCATTTGCCATCTGATCTAACTTCTGGAGGCAGTCAAAATGAGTATTTGAATTCAGCCCTAACACTTTCCTCTGCTGAGATACATGCTTTAATCTACAGCTGCATACAGGACTTCTGAGACAAGTCGAATAGAAGCAAAACATTCTTGGGGTAAAACCTAAAGGGAAAGGCCTAGTACCAAATTGCATTTGCCATCTGATCTAACTTCTGGAGGCAGTCAAAATGAGTATTTGAATTCAGCCCTAACACTTTCCTCTGCTGAGATACATGCTTTAATCTACAGCTGCATGCAGCACTTCTGAGACAATTCGAATAGAAGCAAAACATTCTTGGGGTAAAACCTAAAGGGAAAAGCCTAGCACCAAATTGCATTTGCCATCTGATCTGACTTGTGGAGGCAGTCAAAATGATCCTTAGAATTCTTCCCTACCTCTTTCCTCTGCTGAGGTACAGGGTGGTCCACACTGCTCTAAAATGCTTGATTTCGAGAGCGATCGCAACTAATGAAAACATTGTTGGGGTAAAACCTAAAGGGAAAGGCCTAGCACCAAATTGCATTTGCCACCTGCTCTAACTTCTGGAGGCTCTCAAAATGAGTATTTGAATTCTGCCCTAACACTTTCCTCTGCTGAGATACATGCTTTAATCTACAGCTGAATACAGCACTTGTGAGGCAATTCGAATAGAAGCAAAACATTCTTGGGGTAAAACCTAAAGGGAAAAGCCTAGCACCAAATTGCATTTGCCATCTGCTCTACCTTCTGGAGACAGTCAAAATGATCCTTGGAATGCTTCCCTACCTCTTTCCTCTGCTGAGATGCATGCATTAATCTCCACCTGCATACAGCACTTCTGAGACAAATCGAATAGAAGCAAAACATTCTTGGGGTAAAACCTAAAGGGAAGAGCCTAGCACCAAATTGCATTTGCCATCTGATCTAACTTCTGGAGACAGTCAAAATGATCCTTAGAGTTGTGCCCTACCTCTTTCCTCTGCTGAGATACAGGTTGGTCAACCCTGCTGTAACATGCTTGATTTCGAGAGTGATCGAAACTAATGAAAACATTGCTGGGGTAAAACCTAAAGGGAAAGGCCTAGCACCAAATTGCATTTGCCATCTGATCTAACTTCTGGAGGCAGTCAAAATGATCCTTAGAATTCTTCCCTACTTCTTTCCTGTGCAGAGACCTGATCTTACTTCTGGACACAGTCAATATGAGTATTTGAATTCAGCCCTAACACTTTCCTCTGCTGAGATACATGCATTAATCTACTCCTGAATACAGCACTACTGAGACAAATCGAATAGAAGCAAAACATTCTTGGGGTAAAACCGAAAGGTAAAAGCCTAGCACCAAATTGCTTTTGCCATCTGATCTAACTTCTGGAGGCAGTCAAAAAGAGTATTTGAATTCAGCCCCAACACTTTCCTCTGCTGAGATACATGCTTTAATCTACAGCTGCATACAGCACTTCTGAGACAATTCGAATAGAAGCAAAACATTCTTGGGGTAAAACCTAAAGGGAAAAGCCTAGCACCAAATTGCATTTGCCATCTCATCTGACTTCTGGAGGCAGTCAAAATGATCCTTAGAATTCTTCCCAGCCTCTTTCCTCTGCTGAGATACAGGGTGGTCCACACTGCGGTAAATTGCTTGATTTCGACACTGAACGAAACTAATGAAAACATTGTTGGGGTGAAACCTAAAGGGAAAGGCCTAGCACCAAATTGCATTTGCCATCTGATCTAACTTCTGGAGGCAGTCAAAATGAGTATTTGAATTCAGCCCTAGCACTTTCCTCTGCTGAGATACATGCTTTAATCTACAGCTGCATACAGCACTTCTGAGACAATTCGAATAGAAGCAAAACATTCTTGGGGTAAAACCTAAAGGGAAAAGCCTAGCACCAAATTGCATTTGCCATCTGATCTAACTTCTGGAGACAGTCAAAATGATCCTTACAATTCTCCCCTACCTCTTTCCTTTGTTGAGATACAGGGTGATCCACACTACTGTAAAATGCTTGATTTCGAGAGTGATCGAAAGTAATGAAAACATTGTTGGGGTAAAACCTAAAGGGAAAGGCCTAACACCAAATTGCATTTGCCATCTGATCTAACTTCTGGGGGCAGTCAAAATGTGTATTTGAATTCTGCAATAACACTTTCCTCTGCTGAGATACCTGCTTTAATCTACAGCTGCATACAGCACTTCTGAGACAATTCGCATAGAAGCAAAACATTCTCGGGGTAAAACCTAAAGGGAAAAGCCTAGCACCAAATTGCATTTGCCATCCGTTCTAACTTATGGAGGCAGTCAAAATGAGTATTTGAATTCAGCCCCCACACTTTCCTCTGCTGAGATACATGCTTTAATCTACAGCTGCATAAGCACTTCTGAGACAATTCGAATAGAAGCAAAACTTTCTTGCGGTAAAACCAAAAGGGAAAAGCCTAGCAACAAATTGCATTTGCCATCTGATCTAACTTCTGGAGGCAGTCAAAATGAGTGTTTGAATTCAGCCCTAACACTTTCCTCTGCTGAGATACATGCTTTAATCTGCAGTAGCATGCTACACTTCTGAGACAACTCGAATAGAAGCAAAACATTCTTGGGGTAAAACCGAAAGGGAAAAGCCTAGCACCAAATTGCATTTGCCATCTGATCTAACTTCTGGAGACAGTGAAAATGATCCTTAGAATTCTTCACTACCTCTTTCCTCTGCTGAGATACAGGGTGGTCCACACTGCTGTAAAATGCTTGATTTCGAGAGTGATCGAAACTAATGAAAACATTGTTGGGGTAAAACCTAAAGGGAAAAGCCTAACACCAAATTGCATTTGCCATCTGATCAGACTTCTGGAGGCAGTCAAAATGAGTATTTGAATTCGGCCCTAACACTTTCCTCTGCTGAGATACATGCTTTAATTACAGCTGCATACAGCACTTCTGAGACAATTCGAATAGAAGCAAAAGTTTCTCGGGGTAAAATCAAAAGGGAAAAGCCTAGCACCAAATGGCATTTGCCATCTGATCTAACTTCTGGAGACAGTCAAAATGAGTATTTGAATTCAGCCCTAACACTTTCCTATGCTGAGATACATGCTTTAATCTACAGCTGCATACAGCACTTCTGAGACAATTCGAATAGAAGCAAAACATTCTTGGGGTAAAACCTAAAGGGAAAGGCCTGACACCAAATTACATTTGCCATCTGATCTAACTTCTGGGGGCAGTCAAAATGTGTATTTGAATTCTGCAATAACACTTTCCTCTGTTGAGATACATGCTTTAATCTACAGCTGCATACAGCACTTCTGAGACAATTCGAATAGAAGCAGAACTTTCTTGCGGTAAAACCAAAAGGGAAAAGCCTAGCACCAAATTGCATTTGCCATCTGATCTAACTTCTGGAGGCAGTCAAAATGAGTATTTGAATTCAGCCCTAACACTTTCCTCTGCTGAGATACATGCTTTAATTACAGCTGCATACAGCACTTCTGAGACAATTCGAATAGAAGCAAAAGTTTCTCGGGGTAAAATCAAAAGGGAAAAGCCTAGCACCAAATGGCATTTGCCATCTGATCTAACTTCTGGAGACAGTCAAAATGAGTATTTGAATTCAGCCCTAACACTTTCCTCTGCTGAGATACATGCTTTAATTACAGCTGCATACAGCACTTCTGAGACAATTCGAATAGAAGCAAAAGTTTCTCGGGGTAAAATCAAAAGGGAAGAGCCGAGCAGCAAATTGCATTAGCCATCCGATCTAACTTCTGGAGACAGTCAAAATGAGTATTTGAATTCTTCCCTACCTCTTTCCTCTGCTGTGATACAGAGCGGTCCACACTGCTGTAAAATGCTTGATTTTGAGAGTGATCGAAACTAATGAAAACATTCTTGGGGTAAAACCTAAAGGGAAAGGCCGAGCATCAAATTGCATTTGCCATCTGATCTAACTTCTTGAGACAATCAAAATGAGTATTTGAATTCTTCCCTACCTCTTTCCTCTGCTGTGGTACATGCATTAATCTACAGCTGCATACAGCACTTCTGAGACAATTCGAATAGAAGCAAAACATTCTTGGGGTAAAACCTAAAGGGAAAGGCCTTGCACCAAATTGCATTTGCCATCTGCTCTACCTTCTGGAGACAGTCAAAATGATCCTTAGAATTCTTCCCTACCTCTTTCCTCTGCTGAGATACAGGGTGGTCCACGCTGCTGTAAAACACTTGATTTCAAGAGTGAACGAAAGTAATGAAAACATTGTTGGGGTAAAACCTAAAGGGAAAGGCCTAGCACCAAATTGCATTTGCCATCTGATCTAACTTCTGGAGGCAGTCAAAATGAGTATTTGAATTCACCCCTAACACTTTCCTCTGCTGAGATACTGGGTGGTCCACACTGCTGTAAAAAGCTGGATTTCAATATTGTTGGAAACTAATGAAAACATTGTTGGGGCAAAACCTAAAGGGAAAGGCCTAGCACCAAATTGCATTTGCCATCTGATCTAACTTCTGGAGACTCTCAAAATGAGTATTTGAATTCAGCGCTAACACTTTCCTCTGCTGAGATACATGCTTTAATCTACAGCTGCATACAGCACTTGTGAGGCAATTCGAATAGAAGCAAAACATTCTTGGGGTAAAACCTAAAGGGAAAAGCCTAGCACGAAATTGCATTAGCCATCTGCTCTACCTTCTGGAGACAGTCAAAATGATCCTTACAATTCTTCCCTACCTCTTTCCTCTGCTGAGATACAGGGTGGTCCACGCTGCTGTAAAACACTTGATTTCAAGAGTGAACGAAAGTAATGAAAACATTGTTGGGGTGAAACCTAAAGGGAAAGGCCTAGCACCAAATTGCATTTGTCATCAGATCTAACTTCTGGAGGCAGTCAAAATGAGTATTTGAATTCAGCCCCAACACTTTCCTCTGCTGAGATACAGGGTGGTCCAAACTGCTGTAAAATGCTTAATTTCGAGAGTGATCGAAACTAATGAAAACATTGCTGTGGTAAAACCTAAAGGGAAAAGCCTAGCACGAAATTGCATTTGCCATCTGATCAGACTTCTGGAGACAGTCAAAATGGTCCGTAGAATTCTTTCCTACCTCTTTCCTCTGCTGAGAAACAAGGTTGAACACACTGCTGCAAAATGCTTTATTTCGAGAGTGATAGAAACTAATGAAAACATTGTTGAGGTAAAACCTAAAGGGAAAGACCTAGCACGAAATTGCATTTGCCATCTGATCTAACTTCTGGAGACAGTCAAAATGAGTATTTGAATTCAGCCCTAACACTTTCCTCTGCTGAGATACATGCTTTAATCTACACCTGAATACAGCACTTCTGAGAGAAATCGAATAGAAGCACAACATTCTTGGGGTAAAACCTAAAGGGAAAAGTCTAGCACCAAATTGCATTTGCCATCTGATCTAACTTCTGGAGACAGTCAAAATGATCCTTAGAATTCTTCCCTACCTCTTTTCTCTGCTGAGATGCTGGGTGATCCACACTGCTGTAAAATACTTGATTTCGAGAGTGATCGAAACTAAAGAGAACTTTGTTGGGGTAAAACCTAATGGGAAAGGCCTAAGATCAAATTGCATTTGCCATCTGATCTAACTTCTGGAGGCAGTCAAAATGAGTATTTGAATTCAGCCCTAACACTTTCCTCTGCTGAGATACATGCTTTAATCTACAGCTGCATACAGCACTTCTGAGACAATTCGAATAGAAGCAAAACATTCATGGGGGAAAACCTAAAGGGAAAAGCCTAGCACCAAATTGCATTTGCCATCTGATCTGACTTGTGGAGGCAGTCAAAATGATCCTTAGAATTCTTCCCTACCTCTTTCCTCTGCTGAGGTACCGGGTGGTCCACACTGCTGTAAAATGCTTGATTTCGAGAGTGATCGAAAGTAATGAAAACATTGTTGGGGTGAAACCTAAAGGGAAAGGCCTAGCACCAAATTGCATTTGCCATCTGATCTTACTTTGGAGACAGTCAAAATGATCCGTAGAATTCTTCCCTACCTCTTTCCTCTGCTGAGAAACAAGGTTGAACACACTGCTGTAAAATGCTTTCTTTCGAGGGTGATCGAAATTAATGAAAACATTGTTGGGGTGAAACCGAAAGGGAAAGGCCTAGCACCAAATTACATTTGCCATCCGATCTAACTTCTGGCGACAGTCAAAATGAGTATTTGAATTCTGCCCCGACACTTTGCTCTGCAGAGATACATGCTTTAATCTACAGCTGCATACAGTACTTCTGAGACAATTCGAATAGAAGCAAAGCATTCTTGGGGTAAAACCTAAAGGGAAAAGCCTAGCACCAAATGGCATTTGCCATCTGATCTAACTTCTGGAGACAGTCAAAATGATCCTTAGAATTCTTCCCTACCTCTTTCCTCTGCTGAGATGCATGCATTAATCTCCACCTGCATACAGCACTTCTGAGACAATTCGCATAGAAGCAAAACATTCTCGGGTAAAACCAAAGGGAGAAGCCTAGCACCAAATTGCATTTGCCATCTGATCTAACTTATGGAGGCAGTCAAAATGAGTATTTGAATTCAGCCCCACACTTTCCTCTGCTGAGATACATGCTTTAATCTACAGCTGCATACAGCACTTCTGAGACAGGTCGAATAGAAGCAAAACTTTCTTGCTGTAAAACCAAAAGGAAAAGCCTAGCACCAAATTGCATTTGCCATGTGATCAGACTTCTGGAGGCAGTCAAAATGAGTGTTTGAATTCAGCCCTAACACTTTCCTCTGCTGAGATACATGCTTTAATCTACAGCTGCATACAGCACTTCTGAGACAATTCGCATAGAAGCAAAACATTCTCGGGGTAAAACCAAAAGGGAAAAGCCTAGCACCAAATTGCATTTGCCATCCGATCTAACTTATGGAGGCAGTCAAAATGAGCATATGAATTCAGCTCCCACACTTCCCTCTGCTGAGATACATGCTTTAATCTACAGCTGCATACAGCACTTCTGAGACAATTCGAATGGAAGCAAAACTTTCTTGCGGTAAAACCAAAAGGGAAAAGCCTAGCACCAAATTGCACTTGCCATCTGATCTAACTTCAGGAGGCAGTCAAAATGAGTGTTTGAATTCAGCCCTAACACTTTCCTCTGCTGAGATACATGCATTAATCTACAGCTGCACACAGCATTTCTGAGACAAATCGAACAGAAGCAAAACATTCTTGGGGTAAAACCGAAAGGGAAAAGCCTAGCACCAAATTGCTTTTGCCATCTGATCTAACTTCTGGAGGCAGTCAAAATGAGTATTTGAATTCAGCCCCAACACTTTCCTCTGCTGAGATACATGCATTAATCTGCTCCTGAATACAACACTACTGAGACAAATCGAATAGAAGCAAAACATTCATGGGGTAAAACCAAAAGGGAAAAGCCTAGCACCAAATTGCATTTGCCATCTGATCTGACTTCTGGAGGCAGTCAAAATGATCCTTAGAATTCTTCACTACCTCTTTCCTCTGCTGAGATACAGGGTTGTCCACACTGCTGTAAAACGCTTGATTTCGAGAGTGATCGAAAGTAATGAAAACATTGTTGGGGTAAAACCTAAAGGGAAAGGCCTAACACCAAATTGCATTTGCCATCTGATCTAACTTCTGGAGGCAGTCGAAATGAGTGTTTGAATTCAGCCCTAAAACTTTCCTCTGCTGAGATACATGCATTAATCTACTCCTGAATACAGCACTTCTGAGACAAATCGAATAGAAGCAAAACATTCTTGGGGTAAAACCGAAAGGGAAAAGCCTAGCGCCAAATTGCATTTGCCATCTGATCTAACTTCTGGAGACTCTCAAAATGAGTATTTGAATTCAGCCCTAACACTTTCCCCTGATGACATACTTGCATTAATCTACAGCTGCATACAGCACTTGTGAGACAATTCGAATAGAAGCGAAACATTCTTTGGGTAAAATCTTAGGGGAAAAGCCTAGCACCAAATTACATTAGCCATCTGCTCTACCTTCTGGAGACAGTCAAAATGAGTCGTTGAATTCAGCCCTAATACTTTCCTCTGCTGAGATACATGCTTTAATCTACAGCTGCATACAGCACTTCAGAGACAGGTCGAATAGAAGCAAAACATTCTTGGGGTAAAACCTAAAGGGAAAAGCCTAGCACCAAATTGCATTTGCCATCTGCTCTAACTTCTGGAGACAGTCAAAATGATCCTTAGAATTCTTCCCTAGCTCTTTCCTCTGCTGAGATACAGGGGGGTCCACACTGCTGTAAAATGCATGATTTTGAGAGTGATCGAAACTAATGAAAACATTGTTGGGGTAAAACCTAAAGGGAAAGGCCTAGCACCAAATTGCATTTGCCATCTGAACTAACTTCTGGAGACAGTCACAATGATCCTTAGAATTCTTCCCTAGATATTTCCTCTGCAGAGATACATGGGGGGTCCACACTGCTGTAAAATGCTTGATTTCGAGAGTGATCGAAACTAATGAAAACATTGTAGGGATAAAACCTAAAGGGAAAGGCCTAGCACCAAATTGCATTTGCCATCTGATCTAACTTCTGGAGACAGTCAAAATGAGTATTTTAATACAGCCCTAACACTTTCCTCTGCTGAGATACATGCTTTAATCTACAGCTGCATACAGCACTTCTGAGACAGGTCGAATAGAAGCAAAACATTCTTGGGGTAATACCTAAAGGGAAAAGCCTAGCACCAAATTGCATTTGCCATCTGATCTAACTTCTGGAGGCAGTCAAAATGAGTATTTGAATTCAGCCCTAACGCTTTCCTCTGCTGAGATACATGCTTTAATCTACAGCTGCATACAGGACTTCTGAGACAGGTCGAATAGAAGCAAAACATTCTTGGGGTAATACCTAAAGGGAAAAGCCTAGCACCAAATTGCATTTGCCATCTGATCTGACTTCGGGAGGCAGTCAAAATGAGTATTTGAATTCTTCCCTACCTCTTTCCTCTGCTGAGATACAGGGTGGTCCACGCTGCTGTAAAATGCTGGATTTCAAGAGTATTCGAAACTAATGAAAACATTGTTGGGGCAAAACCTAAAGGGAAAGGCCTAGCACCAAATTGCATTTGCCATCTGATCTAACTTCTGGAGACTCTCAAAATGAGTATTTGAATTCAGCCCTAACACTTTCCCCTGATGACATACTTGCATTAATCTACAGCTGCATACAGCACTTGTGAGACAATTCGAATAGAAGCGAAACATTCTTTGGGTAAAATCTTAGGGGAAAAGCCTAGCACCAAATTACATTAGCCATCTGCTCTACCTTCTGGAGACAGTCAAAATGAGTAGTTGAATTCAGCCCTAACACTTTCCTCTGCTGAGATACAGGGTGGTCCACACTGCTGTAAAATACTTGATTTCGAAGGTGATCGAAAGTAATGAAAACATTGTTGAGGTAAAACCTGAAGGGAAAGGCCTAGCATCAAATTGCATTTGCCATCTGATCTAACTTCTGGAGGCAGTCAAAATGAGTATTTGAATTCAGCCCCGACACTTTCCTCTGCTGAGATACAGGGTGGTCCACACTGCTGTAAAATGCTTAATTTCGAGACTGATCGAAACTAATGAAAACATTGCTGTGGTAAAACCTAAAGGGAAAGACCTAGCACGAAATTGCATTTGCCATCTGATCTAACTTCTGGAGACAGTCAAAATGATCCTTAGAATTCTTCCCTACCTCTTTCCTCTGCTGAGAAACAAGGTTGAACACACTGCTGTAAAATGCTTGTTTTCGAGAGCGATCGCAACAAATGAAAACATTGTTGGGGTGAAACCTAAAGGGAAAGGCCTAGCACCAAATTGCATTTGCCATCTGCTCTGACTTATGGAGGCAGTCAAAATGAGTGTTTGAATTCAGCCCCCACACTTTCCTCTGCTGAGATACATGCTTTAATCTACAGCTGCATACAGCACTTCTGAGACAATTCGAATAGAAGCAAAACTTTCTTGCGGTAAAACCAAAAGGGAAAAGCCTAGCACCAAATTGCATTGGCCATGTGATCTAACTTCTGGAGGCAGTCAAAATGAGTGTTTGAATTCAGCCCTAACACTTTCCTCTGCTGAGATACATGCATTAATCTACTCCTGAATACAGCACTACTGAGACAAATCGAATAGAAGCAAAACATTCTTGGGGTAAAACCTGAAGGAAAAGCCTAGCACCAAATTGCATTTGCCATCTGATCTAACTTCTGGAGGCAGTCAAAATGAGTATTTGAATTCAGCCCCAACACTTTCCTCTGCTGAGATACATGCTTTAATCTACAGCTGCATACAGCACTTCTGAGAGAATTCGAATAGAAGCAAAACATTCTTGGGTAAAACCAAAGGGAAAAGCCTAGCACCAAATTGCATTTGCCATCTGATCTGACTTCTGGAGGCAGTCAAAATGATCCTTAGAATTCTTCCCTGCCTCTTTCCTCTGCTGAGATACAGGGTGGTCCACACTGCTGTAAATTGCTTGATTTCGACAGTGAACGAAACTAATGAAAACATTGTTGGGGTGAAACCTAAAGGGAAAGGCCTAGCACCAAATTGCATTTGCCATCTGATCTAACTTCTGGAGGCAGTCAAAATGAGTGTTTGAATTCAGCCCTAGCACTTTCCTCTGCTGAGATACATGCTTTAATCTGCAGCTGCATACAGCACTTCTGAGACAATTCGAATAGAAGCAAAACATTCTTGGGGTAAAACCTAAAGGGAAAAGCTTAGCACCAAATTGCATTTGCCATCTGATCTAACTTCTGGAGACAGTCAAAATGATCCTTAGAATTCTCCCCTACCTCTTTCCTTTGTTGAGATACAGGGTGATCCACACTACTGTAAAATGCTTGATTTCGAGAGTGATCGAAAGTAATGAAAATATTATTGGGGTAAAACCTAAAGGGAAAGGCCTAACACCAAATTGCATTTGCCATCTGATCTAACTTCTGGAGACTCTCAAAATGAGTATTTTAATTCAGCCCTAACACTTTCCTCTGCTGAGATACATGCTTTAATCTACAGCTGCATACAGCACTTCTGAGACAATTCGCATAGAAGCAAAACATTCTCGGGGTAAAACCAAAAGGGAAAAGCCTAGCACCAAATTGCATTTGCCATCCGATCTAACTTATCGAGGCAGTCAAAATGAGTATTTGAATTCAGCCCTAACACTTTCCTCTGCTGAGATACATGCTTTAATCTACAGCTGCATACAGCACTTGTGAGACAATTCGAATAGAAGCAAAACTTTCTGCGGTAAAACCAAAAGGGAAAAGCCTAGCACCAAATTGCATTTGCCATCTGATCTAACTTCTGGAGGCAGTCAAAATGAGTGTTTGAATTCAGCCCTAACACTTTCCTCTGCTGAGATACATGCATTAATCTACTCCTCATACAGCACTTCTGAGACAAATCGAAAAGAAGCAAAACATTCTTGGGGTAAAACCGAAAGGGAAAAGCCTAGCACCAAATTGCATTTGCCATCTGATCTAACTTCTGGAGGCATTCGAAATGAGTGTTTGAATTCAGCCCTTACACTTTCCTCTGCTGAGATACATGCTTTAATCTGCAGTAGCATGCTACACTTCTGAGACAACTCGAATAGAAACAAAACATTCATGGGGTAAAACCTAAAGGGAAAGGCCTAGCACCAAATTGCATTTGCCATCTGATCTAACTTCTTGAGACAGTCAAAATGATCCTTAGAATTCTTCCCAACCTTATTCATCTGCTGAGAGACAGGGGGCTCCACACTGCTGTAAAATGCATGATTTTGAGAGTGATCGAAACTAATGAAAACATTGTTGGGGTAAAACCTAAAGGGAAAGGCCTAGCACCAAATTGCATTTGCCATCTGATCTAACTTCGGGAGGCAGTCAAAATGAGTATTTGAATTCTTCCCTACCTCTTTCCTCTGCTGAGATACTGGGTGGTCCACACTGCTGTAAAATGCTGGATTTCAAGTTTGTTCGAAACTGATGAAAACATTGTTGGGGCAAAACCTAAAGGGAAAGGCCTAGCACCAAATTGCATTTGCCATCTGATCTAACTTCTGGACACTCTCAAAATGAGTATTTGAATTCAGCCCTAACACTTTCCTCTGCTGAGATACATGCATTAATCTACAGCTGCATACAGCACTTGTGAGACAATTCGAATAGAAGCAAAACATTCTTTGGGTAAAACCTTAGGGGAAAAGCCGAGCACCAAATTGCATTAGCCATCTGATCTAACTTCTGGAGACAGTCAAAATGAGTATTTGAATTCAGCCCTAACACATTCCTCTGTTGAGATACATGCTTTAATCTACAGCTGCATACCGCACTTCTGAGACAATTCGAATAGAAGCAAAACATTCTTGGGGTAAAACCTAAAGGGAAAAGCCTAGCACCAAATTGCATTAGCCATCTGCTCTACCTTCTGGAGACAGTCAAAATGATCCTTAGAATTCTTCCCTACCTCTTTCCTCTGCTGAGATACAGGGTGGTCCACGCTGCTGTAAAACACTTGATTTCAAGAGTGAACGAAAGTAATGAAAACATTGTTGGGGTGAAACCTAAAGGGAAAGGCCTAACACCAAATTGCATTTGTCATCAGATCTAACTTCTGGAGGCAGTCAAAATGAGTATTTGAATTCAGCCCTAACACTTTCCTCTGCTGAGATACATGCTGTAATCTACAGCAGCGTACAACACTTCTGAGGCAATTCGAATAGAAACAAAACATTCTTAGGGTAAAACCTAAAGGGAAAAGCCTAGCACCAAATTGCATTTCTCATCTGATCTTACTTCTGGAGGCAGTCAAAATGAGTATTTGAATTCAGCCCAAACACTTTCCTCTGCTGAGATAGATGCTTTAATCTACAGCTGTATACCGCACTTCTGAGACAATTCGAATAGAAGCAAAATATTCTTGGGGGAAAACCTAAAGAGAAAAGCCTAGCACCAAATTGCATTTGCCATCTGATCTAACTTCTGGAGGCAGTCAAAATGAGCATTTGAATTCAGCCCCAACACTTTCCTCTGCCGACATACAGGGTGGTCCACACTGCTGTAAAATGCTTGATTTTGAGAGTGATCGAAACTAATGAAAACATTGTTGGGGTAAAACCTAAAGGGAAAGGCCTAGCACCAAATTACATTTGCCATCAGATCTAACTTCTGGAGGCAGTCAAAATGAGCATTTGAATTCAGTCCTAGCACTTTCCTCTGCTGAGATACGTGCTTTAATCTACAGCTGCATACAGCACTTCTGAGACAATTTGAATAGAAGCAAAACATTCTTGGGGTAATAACTAAAGGGAAAAACCCAGCGCCAAATTGCATTTGCCATCTGATCTACCATCTGGAGACAGTCAAAATGATCCTTAGAATTCTTCCCTACCGCTTTCCTCTGCTGAGATACAGGGTGGTCCACACTGCTGTAAAATGCTTGATTTCGAGAGTGATCGAAACTAATGAAAACATAGTTGGCGTAAAACCTAAAGGGAAAACCCTAGCACCAAATTGCATTTGCCATCTGATCTAACTTCTGGAGACAGTCAAAATGATCCTTAGAATTCTTCCCTACCTAGTCCCTCTGCTAGGATACAGGGTGGTCCACACTGCTGTAAAATGCTTGATTTCGAGAGTGTTCGAAGACAATGAAAACATTGTTGCGGTCAAACCTCAAGGGAAAAGCGTAGCACCAAATTGCATTTGCCATCTGATCTAACTTCTGGAGGCAGTCAAAATGAGTATTTGAATTCAGCCCTAACACTTTCCTCTGCTGAGAAACAAGGTTGAACACATTGCTGTAAAATGCTTTATTTCGAGAGTGATAGAAACTAATGAAAACATTGTTGAGGTAAAACCTAAAGGGAAAGACCTAGCACGAAATTGCATTTGCCATCTGATCTAACTTCTGGAGACAGTCAAAATGAGTATTTGAATTCAGCCCTAACACTTTCCTATGCTGAGATACATGCATTAATCTACACCTGAATACAGCACTTCTGAGAGAAATCGCATAGAAGCACAACATTCTTGGGGTAAAACCTAAAGGGAAAAGTCTAGCACCAAATTGCATTTGCCATCTGATCTGTCTTCTGGAGACAGTCAAAATGATCCTTAGAATTTTTCCCTACCTCTTTCCTCTGCTGAGATGCAGGGTGATCCACACGGCTGTAAAATGCTTGATTTCGAGAGTGATCGAAATGAAAGAAAACTTTTTTGGGGTAAAACCTAATGGGAAAGGCCTAATATCAAATTGCATTTGCCATCTGATCTAACTTCTGGAGGCAGTCAAAATGAGTGTTTGAATTCAGCCCTAACACTTTCCTCTGCTGAGATACATGCTTTAATCTACAGCTGCATACAGCACTTCTGAGACAATTCGAATAGAAGCAAAACATTCTTGGGGTAAAACCTAAAGGGAAAAGCCTAGCACCAAATTGCATTTGCCATCTGATCTGACTTGTGGAGGCAGTCAAAATGATCCTTAGAATTCTTCCCTACCTCTTTCCTCTGCTGAAGGTACAGGGTGGTCCACACTGCTGTAAAATGCTTGATTTCGAGAGCGATCGCAACTAATGAAAGCATTGTTGGGGTGAAACCTAAAGGGAAAGGCCTAGCACCAAATTGCATTTGCCATCTGCTCTAACTTCTGGAGGCTCTCAAAATGAGTATTTGAATTCTGCCCTAACACTTTCCTCTGCTGAGATACATGCTTTAATCTACAGCTGCATGCAGCACTTCTGAGAAAATTAGAATAGAAGCAAAACATTCTTGGGGTAAAACCGAAAGGGAAAAGCCTAGCACCAAATTGCATTTGCCATCTGGTCTGACTTCTGGAGACAGTCAAAATGATCCGTAGAATTCTTCCCTACCTCTTCCCCTGCTAAGATACATGCATTAATCTACTCCTGAATAGAGCACTTCTGAGACAAATCGAATAGAAGCAAAACATTCTTGGGGTAAAACCGAAAGGGAAAATCCTAGCACCAAATCGCTTTTGCCATCTGATCTAACTTCTGGAGGCAGTCAAAATGAGTATTTGAATTCTGCCCCAACACTTTCCTCTGCTGAGATACATGCTTTAATCTACAGCTGCATGCAGCACTTCTGAGACAAATCGAATAGAAGCAAAACATTCTTGGGGTAAAACCGAAAGGGAAAAGCCTAGCACCAAATTGCATTTGCCATCTGATCTGACTTCTGGAGGCAGTCAAAATGATCCTTAGAATTCTTCCCTGCCTCTTTCCTTTGTTGAGATACAGGGTGATCCACACTACTGTAAAATGCTTGATTTCGAGAGTGATCGAAAGTAATGAAAACATTGATGGGGTAAAACCTAAAGGGAAAGGCCTAACACCAAATTGCATTTGCCATCTGATCTAGCTTCTGGAGACTCTCAAAATGAGTATTTGAATTCAGCCCTAACACTTTCCTCTGCTGAGATACATGCTTTAATCTACAGCTGCATACAGCACTTCTGAGACAATTCGCATAGAAGCAAAACATTCTCGGGGTAAAACCAAAAGGGAAAAGCCTAGCACCAAATTGCATTTGCCATCCGATCTAACTTATGGAGGCAGTCAAAATGAGCATTTGAATTCAGCCCCCACACTTTCCTCTGCTGAGATACATGCTTTAATCTACAGCTGCATACAGCACTTCTGAGACAATTCGAATAGAAGCAATACTTTCTTGCGGTAAAACCAAAAGGGAAAAGCCTAGCACCAAATTGCATTTGCCATCTGATCTAACTTCTTGAGACAATCAAAATGAGTATTTGAATTCTTCCCTACCTCTTTCCTCTGCTGAGATACATGCATTAATCTACTCCTGAATAGAGCACTTCTGAGACAAATCGAATAGAAGCAAAACATTCTTGGGGTAAAACCGAAAGGGAAAAGCCTAGCACCAAATCGCTTTTGCCATCTGATCTAAATTCTGGAGGCAGTCAAAATGAGTATTTGAATTCAGCCCCAACACTTTCCTCTGCTGAGATACATGCTTTAATCTGCAGCTGCATACAGCATTTCTGAGACAATTCGAATAGAAGCAAAACATTGTTGGGGTGAAACCGAAAGGGAAAAGCCTAGCACCAAATTGCATTTGCCATCTGATCTAACTTCTGGAGACAGTCAAAATGATCCTTAGAATTCTCCCCTACCTCTTTCCTTTGTTGAGATACAGGGTGATCCACACTACTGTAAAATGCTTGATTTCGAGAGTGATCGAATCTAATGAAAACATTGTTGGGGTAAAACCTAAAGGGAAAGGCCTAGAACCAAATTGCATTTGCCATCTGATCTTGCTTCTGGAGACTCTCAAAATGAGTATTTGAATTCAGCCCTAACACTTTCCTCTGCTGAGATACATGCTTTAATCTACAGCTGCATACAGCACTTCTGAGACAATTCACATAGAAGCAAAACATTCTCGGGGTAAAAGCAAAAGGGAAAAGCCTAGCACCAAATTGCATTTGCCATCCGATTTAACTTATGGAGGCAGTCAAAATGAGCATTTGAATTCAGCCCCCACACTTTCCTCTGCTGATATACATGCTTTAATCTACAGCTGCATGCAACACTTCTGAGACAATTCGAATTGAAGCAATACTTTCTTGCGGTAAAACCAAAGGAAAAGCCTAGCACCAAATTGCATTTGCCATCTGATCTAACTTCTTGAGACAATCAAAATGAGTATTTGAATTCTTCCCTACCTCTTTCCTCTGCTGAGATACATGCATTAATCTACTCCTGAATAGAGCACTTCTGAGACAAATCGAATAGAAGCAAAACATTCTTGGGGTAAAACCGAAAGGGAAAAGCCTAGCACCAAATCGCTTTTGCCATCTGATCTAACTTCTGGAGGCAGTCAAAATGAGTATTTGAATTCAGCCCCAACACTTTCCTCTGCTGAGATACATGCTTTAATCTACAGCTGCATACAGCACTTCTGAGACAATTCGAATAGAAGCAAAACATTCTTGGGGTAAAACCGAAAGGGAAAAGCCTAGCACCAAATTGCATTTGCCATCTGGTCTGACTTCTGGAGGCAGTCAAAATGATCCTTAGAACTCTTCCCTGCCTCTTTCCTCTGCTGAGATGCAGGGTGGTCCACACAGCTGTAAATTGCTTGATTTCGACAGTGAACGAAACTAATGAAAACATTGTTGGGGTGAAAACGAAAGGGAAAGGCCTAGCACCAAATTGCATTTGCCATCTGATCTAACTTCTGGAGGCAGTCAAAATGAGTATTTGAATTCAGCCCTAGCACTTTACTCTGCTGAGATACATGCTTTAATCTACAGCTGCATACAGCACTTGTGAGACAATTCGAATAGAAGCAAAACATTCATGGCGTAAAACCTAAAGGGAAAATCCTAGCACCAAATTGCATTTGCAATCTGATCTGACTTCTGGAGGCAGTCAAAATGATCCTTAGAATTCTTCCCTGCCTCTTTCCTCTGCTGAGATACAGGGTGGTCCACACTGCTGTGAAATGCTTTATTTCGACAGTGAACGAAACTAATGAAAACATTGTTGGGGTAAAACCTAAAGGGAAAGGCCTAACACCAAATTGCATTTGCCATCTGATCTAACTTCTGGAGACAGTCAAAATGATCCTTAGAATTCTTCCCTACCTCTTTCCTCTGCTGAGATACAGGGTGGATCATACTGCTGTGAAATGCTTTATTTCGAGTGATCGAAACTAATGAAAACATTGTTGGGGTACAACCTAAAGGGAAAGGCCTAGCACCAAATTACATTTGCCATCAGATCTAACCTCTGGAGGCAGTCAAAATGAGCATTTGAATTCAGTCCTAGCACTTTCCTCTGCTGAGATACATGCTTTAATCTACAGCTGCATACAGCACTTCTGAGACAATTTGAATAGAAGCAAAACATTCTTGGGGTAAAATCTAAAGGGAAAAGCCTAGCACCAAATTGCATTTGCCATCTGATCTAACTTCTGGAGACAGTCAAAATGATCCTTAGAATTCTTCCCTACCTCTTTCCTCTGCTGAGATACAGGGTGGTCCACACTGCTGTAAAATGCTTGATTTCGAGAGTGATCGAAAATAATGAAAACATTGTTGGGGTAAAACCTAAAGGGAAAACCCTAGCACCAAATTGCATTTGCCATCTGATCTAACTTCTGGAGACAGTTAAAATGATCCTTAGAATTCTTCCCTACCTAGTCCCTCTGCTAAGATACAGGGTGGTCCACACTGCTGTAAAATGCTTGATTTCGAGAGTGTTCGAAACCAGTGAAAACATTGTTGCGGTCAAACCTCAAGGGAAAAGCGTGGCACCAAATTGCATTTGCCATCTGATCTAACTTCTGGAGGCAGTCAAAATGAGTATTTGAATTCAGCCCTAACACTTTCCTCTGCTGAGATACATGCTTTAATCTACAGCTGCATACAGCACTTCTGAGACAAGTCGAATAGAAGCAAAACATTCTTGGGGTAAAACCTAAAGGGAAAAGCCTAGTTCCAAATTGCATTTGCCATCTGATCTAACTTCAGGAGGCAGTCAAAATGAGTATTTGAATTCAGCCCTAACACTTTCCTCTGCTGAGATACATGCTTTAATCTACAGCTGCATACAGCACTTCGGAGACAAGTCGAATTGAAGCAAGACATTCTTTGGGTAAAACCTAAAGGGAAAGGCCTAGTACCAAATTGCATTTGCCATCTGATCTAACTACTGGAGACAGTCAAAATGAGCATTTGAATTCAGCCCTAACACTTTCCTCCGCTGAGATACAGGGTGGTCCAAACTGCTGTAAAATACTTGATGTCGAAAGTGATCGAAACTAATGACAACATTGTTGAGGTAAAACCTAAAGGGAAAGGCCTAGCATCAAATTGCATTTGCCATCTGATCTAACTTCTGGAGGCAGTCAAAATGAGTATTTGAATTCAGCCCCGACACTTTCCTCTGCTGAGATACAGGGTGGTCCAAACTGCTGTAAAATGCTTAATTTCGAGACTGATCGAAACTAATGAAAACATTGCTGTGGTAAAACCTAAAGGGAAAGTCCTAGCACGAAATTGCATTTGCCATCTGATCTAACTTCTGGAGACAGTCAAAATGATCCTTAGAATTCTTCCCTACCTCTTTACTCTGCTGAGATGCAGGGTGATCCACACTGCTGTAAAATGCTTGATTTCGCGAGTGATCGAAATTAAAGAAAACTTTTTTGGGGTAAAACCTAATGGGAAAGGCCCAATATCAAATTGCATTTGCCATCTGATCTAACTTCTGGAGGCAGTCAAAATGAGTATTTGAATTCAGCCCTAACACTTTCCTCTGCTGAGATACATGCTTTAATCTACAGCTGCATACAGCACATGTGAGGCAATTCGAATAGAAGCAAAACATTCTTGGGGTAAAACCTAAAGGGAAAAGCCCAGCACCAAATGGCATTAGCCATCCGATCTAACTTGTGGAGGCAGTCAAAATGAGTATTTGAATTCTTCCCTACCTCTTTCCTCTGCTGTGATACAGAGCGGTCCACACTGCTGTAAAATGCTTGATTTTGAGAGTGATCGAAACTAATGAAAACATTCTTGTGGTAAAACCTAAAGGGAAAGGCCTAGCACCAAATTGCATTTGCCATCTGATCTAACTTCTTGAGACAATCAAAATGAGTATTTGAATTCTTCCCTACCTCTTTCCTCTCCTGCAGTACATGCATTAATCTACAGCTGCATACAGCACTTGTGAGACAATTCGTATAGAAGCAAAACATTCTTGGAGTAAAACCTAAAGGGAAAGGCCTTGCACCAAATTGCATTTGCCATCTGATCTACCTTCTGGAGACAGTCAAAATGACCCTTAGAATTCTTCCTTACCTCTTTCCTCTGCTGAGATACAGTGTGGTCCACACTGCTGTAAAATGCTTGATTTCGAGAATGATGGAAACTAATGAAAACATTGTTGGGGTAAAACCTAAAGGGAAAGGCCTTGCACCAAATTGCATTTGCCATCCGATCTATCGTCTGGAGACAGTCAAAATGAGTATATGAATTCAGTCCTAACACTTTCCTCTGCTGAGATACATGCATTAATCTACAGCTGCATACAGCACTTGTGAGACAAATCGAAGAGAAGCAAAACATTCTTTGGGTAACATCTTAGGGGAAAAGCCTAGCACCAAATTGCATTAGCCATCTGATCTAACTTCTGGAGACTCTCAAAATGAGTATTTGAATTCAGCCCTAACACTTTCCTCTGCTGAGATACATGCATTAATCTACAGCTGCATACAGCACTTCTGCGACAAGTCGAATAGAAGCAAAACATTCTTGGGGTAATAACTAAAGGGAAAAGCCTAGCACCAAATTGCATTTGCCATCTGATCTAACTTCTGGAGACAGTCAAAATGATCCTTAGAATTCTTCCCTAGCTCTTTCCTCGGCTGAGAGACAGGGGGCTCCACACTGCTGTAAAATGCATGATTTTGAGAGTGATCGAAACTAATGAAAACATTGTTGGAGTAAAACCTAAAGGGAAAGGCCTAGCACCAAATTGCATTTGCCATCTGATCTAACTTCGGGAGGCAGTCAAAATGAGTATTTGAATTCTTCCCTACCTCTTTCCTCTGCTGAGATACTGGGTGGTCCACACTGCTGTAAAATGCGGGATTTCGAGAGTGATCGAAACTAATGAAAACATTGTTGGGGCAAAACCTAAAGGGAAAGGCCTAGCACCAAATTGCATTTGCCATCTGATCTAACTTCTGGACACTCTCAAAATGAGTATTTGAATTCAGCCCTAACACTTTCCTCTGCTGAGATACATGCTTTAATCTACAGCTGCATACAGCACTTCTGAGACAATTCGAATAGAAGCAAAACATTCTTGGGGTAAAACCTAAAGGGAAAAGCCTAGCACCAAATTGCATTTGCCATCTGATCTGACTTCTGGAGGCAGTCAAAATGATCCTTAGAATTCTTCCCTGCCTCTTTCCTCTGCAGAGATACAGGGTGGTCCACACTGCTGTAAATTGCTTGATTTCGACTGTGAACGAAACTAATGAAAATATTGTTGGGGTGAAAACTAAAGGGAAAGGTCTAGCACCAAATTGCATTTGCCATCTGATCTAACTTCTGGAGGCAGTCAAAATGAGTATTTGAATTCAGCCCTAACACTTTCCTCTACTGAGATACATGCTTTAATCTACAGCTGCATAGAGCACTTCTGAGACAATTCGCATAGAAGCAAAACATTCTCGGGGTAAAACCAAAAGGGAAAAGCCTAGCACCAAATCGCATTTGCCATCCGATCTAACTTATGGAGGCAGTCAAAATGAGTGTTTGAATTCAGCCCTAACACTTTCCTCTGCTGAGATACATGCTTTAATCTACAGCTGCATACAGCACTTCTGAGACAATTCACATAGAAGCAAAACATTCTCGGGGTAAAAGCAAAAGGGAAAAGCCTAGCACCAAATTGCATTTGCCATCCGATTTAACTTATGGAGGCAGTCAAAATGAGCATTTGAATTCAGCCCCCACACTTTCCTCTGCTGAGATACATGCTTTAATCTACAACTGCATGCAACACTTCTGAGACAATTCGAATTGAAGCAATACTTTCTTGCGGTAAAACCAAAAGGGAAAAGCCTAGCACCAAATTGCATTTGCCATCTGATCTAACTTCTTGAGACAATCAAAATGAGTATTTGAATTCTTCCCTACCTCTTTCCTCTGCTGAGATACATGCATTAATCTACTCCTGAATAGAGCACTTCTGAGACAAATCGAATAGAAGCAAAACATTCTTGGGGTAAAACCGAAAGGGAAAAGCCTAGCACCAAATCGCTTTTGCCATCTGATCTAACTTCTGGAGGCAGTCAAAATGAGTATTTGAATTCAGCCCCAACACTTTCCTCTGCTGAGATACATGCTTTAATCTACAGCTGCATACAGCACTTCTGAGACAATTCGAATAGAAGCAAAACATTGTTGGGGTAAAACCGAAAGGGAAAAGCCTAGCACCAAATTGCATTTGCCATCTGGTCTGACTTCTGGAGGCAGTCAAAATGATCCTTAGAACTCTTCCCTGCCTCTTTCCTCTGCTGAGATGCAGGGTGGTCCACACAGCTGTAAATTGCTTGATTTCGACAGTGAACGAAACTAATGAAAACATTGTTGGGGTGAAAACGAAAGGGAAAGGCCTAGCACCAAATTGCATTTGCCATCTGATCTAACTTCTGGAGGCAGTCAAAATGAGTATTTGAATTCAGCCCTAGCACTTTCCTCTGCTGAGATACATGCTTTAATCTACAGCTGCATACAGCACTTCTGAGACAATTCGAATAGAAGCAAAACATTCATGGGGTAAAACCTAAAGGGAAAATCCTAGCACCAAATTGCATTTGCAATCTGATCTGACTTCTGGAGGCAGTCAAAATGATCCTTAGAATTCTTCCCTGCCTCTTTCCTCTGCTGAGATACAGGGTGGTCCACACTGCTGTGAAATGCTTTATTTCGACAGTGAACGAAACTAATGAAAACATTGTTGGGGTAAAACCTAAAGGGAAAGGCCTAACACCAAATTGCATTTGCCATCTGATCTAACTTCTGGAGACAGTCAAAATGATCCTTAGAATTCTTCCCTACCTCTTTCCTCTGCTGAGATACAGGGTGGACCATACTGCTGTGAAATGCTTTATTTCGAGTGATCGAAACTAATGAAAACATTGTTGGGGTACAACCTAAAGGGAAAGGCCTAGCACCAAATTACATTTGCCATCAGATCTAACCTCTGGAGGCAGTCAAAATGAGCATTTGAATTCAGTCCTAGCACTTTCCTCTGCTGAGATACATGCTTTAATCTACAGCTGCATACAGCACTTCTGAGACAATTTGAATAGAAGCAAAACATTCTTGGGGTAAAATCTAAAGGGAAAAGCCTAGCACCAAATTGCATTTGCCATCTGATCTAACTTCTGGAGACAGTTAAAATGATCCTTAGAATTCTTACCTACCTAGTCCCTCTGCTAAGATACAGGGTGGTCCACACTGCTGTAAAATGCTTGATTTCGAGAGTGTTCGAAACCAATGAAAACATTGTTGCGGTCAAACCTCAAGGGAAAAGCGTGGCACCAAATTGCATTTGCCATCTGATCTAACTTCTGGAGGCAGTCAAAATGAGTATTTGAATTCAGCCCTAACACTTTCCTCTGCTGAGATACATGCTTTAATCTACAGCTGCATACAGCACTTCTGAGACAAGTCGAATAGAAGCAAAACATTCTTGGGGTAAAACCTAAAGGGAAAAGCCTAGTTCCAAATTGCATTTGCCATCTGATCTAACTTCAGGAGGCAGTCAAAATGAGTATTTGAATTCAGCCCTAACACTTTCCTCTGCTGAGATACATGCTTTAATCTACAGCTGCATACAGCACTTCGGAGACAAGTCGAATTGAAGCAAGACATTCTTTGGGTAAAACCTAAAGGAAAGGCCTAGTACCAAATTGCATTTGCCATCTGATCTAACTACTGGAGACAGTCAAAATGAGCATTTGAATTCAGCCCTAACACTTTCCTCCGCTGAGATACAGGGTGGTCCACACTGCTGTAAAATACTTGATGTCGAAAGTGATCGAAACTAATGACAACATTGTTGAGGTAAAACCTAAAGGGAAAGGCCTAGCATCAAATTGCATTTGCCATCTGATCTAACTTCTGGAGGCAGTCAAAATGAGTATTTGAATTCAGCCCCGACACTTTCCTCTGCTGAGATACAGGGTGGTCCAAACTGCTGTAAAATGCTTAATTTCGAGACTGATCGAAACTAATGAAAACATTGCTGTGGTAAAACCTAAAGGGAAAGACCTAGCACGAAATTGCATTTGCCATCAGATCTAACTTCTGGAGACTGTCAAAATGATCCTTAGAATTCTTCCCTACCTCTTTACTCTGCTGAGATGCAGGGTGATCCACACTGCTGTAAAATGCTTGATTTCGCGAGTGATCGAAATTAAAGAAAACTTTTTTGGGGTAAAACCTAATGGGAAAGGCCTAATATCAAATTGCATTTGCCATCTGATCTAACTTCTTGAGACAATCAAAATGAGTATTTGAATTCTTCCCTACCTCTTTCCTCTCCTGCGGTACATGCATTAATCTACAGCTGCATACAGCACTTGTGAGACAATTCGTATAGAAGCAAAACATTCTTGGAGTAAAACCTAAAGGGAAAGGCCTTGCACCAAATTGCATTTGCCATCTGATCTACCTTCTGGAGACAGTCAAAATGACCCTTAGAATTCTTCCTTACCTCTTTCCTCTGCTGAGATACAGTGTGGTCCACACTGCTGTAAAATGCTTGATTTCGAGAATGATGGAAACTAATGAAAACATTGTTGGGGTAAAACCTAAAGGAAAGGCCTTGCACCAAATTGCATTTGCCATCCGATCTATCGTCTGGAGACAGTCAAAATGAGTATATGAATTCAGTCCTAACACTTTCCTCTGCTGAGATACATGCATTAATCTACAGCTGCATACAGCACTTGTGAGACAATTCGAAGAGAAGCAAAACATTCTTTGGGTAACATCTTAGGGGAAAAGCCTAGCACCAAATTGCATTAGCCATCTGATCTAACTTCTGGAGACTCTCAAAATGAGTATTTGAATTCAGCCCTAACACTTTCCTCTGCTGAGATACATGCATTAATCTACAGCTGCATACAGCACTTCTGCGACAAGTTGAATAGAAGCAAAACATTCTTGGGGTAATAACTAAAGGGAAAAGCCTAGCACCAAATTGCATTTGCCATCTGATCTAACTTCTGGAGACAGTCAAAATGATCCTTAGAATTCTTCCCTAGCTCTTTCCTCGGCTGAGAGACAGGGGGCTCCACACTGCTGTAAAATGCATGATTTTGAGAGTGATCGAAACTAATGAAAACATTGTTGGAGTAAAACCTAAAGGGAAAGGCCTAGCACCAAATTGCATTTGCCATCTGATCTAACTTCGGGAGGCAGTCAAAATGAGTATTTGAATTCTTCCCTACCTCTTTCCTCTGCTGAGATACTGGGTGGTCCACACTGCTGTAAAATGCGGGATTTCGAGAGTGATCGAAACTAATGAAAACATTGTTGGGCAAAACCTAAAGGGAAAGGCCTAGCACCAAATTGCATTTGCCATCTGATCTAACTTCTGGACACTCTCAAAATGAGTATTTGAATTCAGCCCTAACACTTTCCTCTGCTGAGATACATGCTTTAATCTACAGCTGCATACAGCACTTCTGAGACAATTCGAATAGAAGCAAAACATTCTTGGGGTAAAACCTAAAGGGAAAAGCCTAGCACCAAATTGCATTTGCCATCTGATCTGACTTCTGGAGGCAGTCAAAATGATCCTTAGAATTCTTCCCTGCCTCTTTCCTCTGCAGAGATACAGGGTGGTCCACACTGCAGTAAATTGCTTGATTTCGACAGTGAACGAAACTAATGAAAACATTGTTGGGGTGAAAACTAAAGGGAAAGGTCTAGCACCAAATTGCATTTGCCATCTGATCTAACTTCTGGAGGCAGTCAAAATGAGTATTTGAATTCAGCCCTAACACTTTCCTCTACTGAGATACATGCTTTAATCTACAGCTGCATAGAGCACTTCTGAGACAATTCGCATAGAAGCAAAACATTCTCGGGGTAAAACCAAAAGGGAAAAGCCTAGCACCAAATCGCATTTGCCATCCGATCTAACTTATGGAGGCAGTCAAAATGAGTGTTTGAATTCAGCCCTAACACTTTCCTCTGCTGAGATACATGCATTAATCTACTCCTGAATACAGCACTACTGAGACAAATCAAATAGAAGCAAAACATTCATGGGGTAAAACCAAAAGGGAGAAGCCTAGCACCAAATTGCATTTACCATCTGATCTAACTTCTGGAGACAGTCAAAAGGAGTATTTGAATTCAGCCCTTACACTTTCCTCTGCTGAGATACATGCTTTAATCTACAGTAGCATGCTACACTTCTGAGACAACTCGAATAGAAACAAAACTTTCTAGGGGCAAAACCTAAAGGGAAAAGCCTACCACCAAATTGCATTTGCCATCTGATCTAACTTCTGGAGGCAGTCAAAATGGGTATTTGAATTCAGCCCTAACACTTTCCTCTGCTGTGATACATACATTAATCTACAGCTGCACACAGCATTTCTGAGACAATTCGAATAGAAGCAAAACATTCTTGGGGTAACAGCTAAAGGGAAAAGCCTAGCCCCAAATTGCATTAGCCATCCGATCTAACTTCTGGAGACAGTCAAAATGAGTATTTGAATTCTTCCCTACCTCTTTCCTCTGCTGTGATACAGAGCGGTCCACACTGCTGTAAAATGCTTGATTTTGAGAGTGATCGAAACTAATGAAAACATACTTGGGTTAAGACCTAAAGGGAAAGGCCTAGCACCAAATTGCATTTGCCATCTGATCTAACTTCTGGAGGCAGTCAAAATGAGTATTTGAATTCTTCCCTACCTCTTTCCTCTGCTGTGGTACATGCATTAATCTACAGCTGCATACAGCACTTGTGAGACAATTCGAATAGAAGCAAAACATTCTTGGGGTAAAACCTAAAGGGAAAGGCCTAGCACCAAATTGCATTTGCCATCTGATCTAACTTCTGGAGGCAGTCAAAATGAGTATTTGAATTCAGTCCTAACACTTTCCTCTGCTGAGATACATGCATTAATCTACAGCTGCATACAGCAGTTGTGAGACAACACGAATAGAAGCGAAACATTCTTTGGGTAACATCTTAGGGGAAAAGCCTAGCACCAAATTTCATTAGCCATCTGATCTAACTTCTGGAGGCAGTCAAAATGAGTATTTGAATTCAGCCCTAACGCTTTCCTCTGCTGAGATACATGCTTTAATCTACAGCTCCATACAGCACTTCTGCGACAAGTCGAATAGAAGCAAAACATTCTTGGGGTAAAACCTAAAGGGAAAAGCCTAGCACCAAATTGCATTTGCCATCTGACCTAACTTCTTGAGACAGTCAAAATGATCCTTAGAATTCTTCCCTAGCTCTTTCCTCTGCTGAGATACAGGGTGGTCCACACTGCTGTAAAATGCTGGATTTCGAGAGTGATCGAAACTAATGAAAACATTCTTGGGGTAAAACCTAAAGGGAAAGGCCTAGCGCCAAATTGCATTTGCCATCTGATCTAACTTCTGGAGGCGGCCAAAATGAGTATTTGAATTCTTCCCTACCTCTTTCCTCTGCTGAGATACTGGGTGGTCCACACTGCTGTAAAATGCTGGATTTCAAGATTGTTCGAAACTAATGAAAACATTGTTGGGGAAAACCTAGAGGGAAAGGCCTAGCACCAAATTGCATTTGCCATCTGATCTAACTTCTGGAGACTGTCAAAATGATCCTTAGAATTCTTCCCTAGCTCTTTCCTCTACTGAGATACAGGGTGTTCCACACTGCTGTAAAATGCTTGCTTTTGAGAGTGATCGAAACTAATGAAAACGTTGTTGGGGTAAAAAGTAAAGGGAAAGGTCTAGCACCAAATTGCATTTGCCATCTGATCTAACTTCTGGAGACTCTCAAAATGAGTATTTGAATTCAGCCCTGACACTTTCCTCTGCTGAGATACATGCTTTAATCTACAGCTGCATACAGCACTTCTGCGACAATTCGAATAGAAGCAAAACATTCTTGGGGTAACACCTAAAGGGAAAAGCCTAGCACCAAATTGCATTTGCCATCTGATCTAACTTCTGGAGACAGTCACAATGATCCTCAGAATTCTTCCCTAGATCTTTCCTCTGCTGAGATACAGGTGGGTCCACACTGCTGTAAAATGCATGATTTTGAGAGTGATCGAAAATAATGAAAACATTGTTGGGGTAAAACCTAAAGGGAAAGGCCTAGCACCAAATTGCATTTGCCATCTGATCTAACTTCTGGAGACAGTCAAAATGATCCTTAGAATTCTTCCCTACCTCTTTCCTCTGCTGAGATACTGGGTGGTCCACACTGCTGTAAAATGCTTGATTTCGAGAGTGATCAAAACTAATGAAAACATTGTTGGGGTAAAACCTAAAGTGAAAGGCCTAGCACCAAATTGCATTTGCCATCTGATCTAACTTCTGGAGGCAGTCAAAATGAGTATTTGAATTCTTCCCTACCTCTTTCCTCTACTGATATACAGGGTGGTCCACTCTGCTGTAAAATGCTGGATTTCAAGAGTGTTCGAAACTAATGAAAACATTGTTGGGGCAAAACCTAAAGGGAAAGGCCTAGCACCAAATTGCATTTGCCATCTGATCTAACTTCTGGAGACTCTCAAAATGAGTATTTGAATTCTGCCGTAACACTTTCCTCTGCTGAGATACATGCATAAATCTACAGCTGCATGCAGCACTTGTGAGACAATTCGAATAGAAGCAAAACATTCTTTGGTTAAAATCTTAGGGGAAAAGCCTAGCACCAAATTGCATTTGCCATCTGATCTAACTTCGGGAGACAGTCAAAATGAATATTTGAATTCAGCCCTAACACTTTCCTCTGCTGAGATACATGCTTTAATCTACAGCTGCATACAGCACTTCTGAGACAATTCGAATAGAAGCAAAACATTCTTCGGGTAAAACGTAAAGGGAAAGACCTAGCACCAAATTGCATTTGCCATCTGATCTATCTTCAGGAGGCAGTCAAAATGAGTATTTGAATTCTTCCAGACCTCTTTCCTCTGCTGAAATACAGAGTGGTCCACACTGCTGTAAAATGCATGATTTCGAGAGTGATCGAAACTAATGAAAACATTGTTGGGGCAAAACCTAAAGGGAAAGGCCTAGCACCAAATTGCTTTTGCCATCTGATCTAACTTCTGGAGGCAGTCAAAATGAGTGTTTGAATTCAGCCCTAACACTTTCCTCTGCTGAGATACTGGGTGGTCCACACTGCTGTAAAATGCTTGATTTCGAGAGTGATCAAAACTAATGAAAACATTGTAGGGATAAAACCTAAAGTGAAAAGCCCAGCACCAAATTGCATTTGCCATCTGATCTAACTTCTGGAGGCAGTCAAAATGAGTATTTGAATTCTTCCCTACCTCTTTCCTCTACTGAGATACAGGGTGGTCCACTCTGCTGTAAAATGCTGGATTTCAAGAGTGTTCGAAACTAATGAAAACATTGTTGGGGCAAAACCTAAAGGGAAAGGCCTAGCACCAAATTGCATTTGCCATCTGATCTAACTTCTGGAGACTCTCAAAATGACTATTTGAATTCTGCCGTAACACTTTCCTCTGCTGAGATACATGCATAAATCTACAGCTGCATGCAGCACTTGTGAGACAATTCGAATAGAAGCAAAACATTCTTTGGTTAAAATCTTAGGGGAAAAGCCTAGCACCAAATTGCATTTGCCATCTGATCTAACTTCGGGAGACAGTCAAAATGAATATTTGAATTCAGCCCTAACACTTTCCTCTGCTGAGATACATGCTTTAATCTACAGCTGCATACAGCTCTTCTGAGACAATTCGAATAGAAGCAAAACATTCTTCGGGTAAAACGTAAAGGGAAAGACCTAGCACCAAATTGCATTTGCCATCTGATCTATCTTCAGGAGGCAGTCAAAATGAGTATTTGAATTCTTCCAGACCTCTTTCCTCTGCTGAAATACAGAGTGGTGCACACTGCTGTAAAATGCATGATTTCGAGAGTGATCGAAACTAATGAAAACATTGTTGGGGCAAAACCTAAAGGGAAAGGCCTAGCACCAAATTGCTTTTGCCATCCGATCTAACTTCTGGAGACTCTCAAAATGAGTATTTGAATTCAGCCCTTACACTTTCCTCTGCTGAGATACATGCGTAAATCTACAGCCGCATACAGCACTTGTGAGTCAATTTGAATAGAAGCAAAACATACTTTGGGTAAAATCTTAGGAGAAAAGCCTGGCACCAAATTGCATTAGCCATCTGATCTAACTCCGGGAGACAGTCAAAATGAATATTTGAATTCAGCCCTAACACTTTCCTATGCTGAGATACATGCTTTAATCTACAGCTGCATACAGCACTTCGGAGACAAGTCGAATTGAAGCAAGACATTCTTGGGGTAAAACCTAAAGGGAAAGGCCTTGCACCAAATTGCATTTGCCATGTGATCTAACTTCTGGAGGCAGTCAAAAGGACCCTTAGAATTCTTCCTTACCTCTTTCCTCTGCTGAGATACAGGGTGGTCCACACTGCTGTAAAATGCTTGATTTCGAGAGTGATCAATACTAATGAAAACATTGTTGGGGTAAAACCTAAAGGGAAAGGCGTGGCACCAAATTGCATTTGCCATCTGATCTAACTTCTGGAGACAGTCAAAATGAGTATTTTAATTCAGCCCTAACACTTTCCTCTGCTGAGATACATGCTTTAATCTACAGCTGCATTCAGCACTACTGAGACAGGTCGAATAGAAGCAAAACATTCTTGTGGTAAAACCAAAAGGGAAAAGCCTAGCACCAAATTGCATTTGCCATCTGATCTAACTTCTGGAGACAGTCAAAATGAGTATTTGAATTCAGCCCTAACACTTTCCTCTACTGAGATACATGCTTTAATCTACAGCTGCATACAGCACTTCTGAGACAGGTCGAATAGAAGCAAAACATTCTTGGGGCAATACCTAAAGGGAAAAGCCTAGCACCAAATTGCATTTGCCATCTGATCTGACTTCGGGAGGCAGTCAAAATGAGTATTTGAATTCTTCCCTACCTCTTTCCTCTGCTGAGATACAGGGTGCTCCACACTGCTATAAAATGATGGATTTCAAGAGTGTTCGAAACTAATGAAAACATTGTTGGGGCAAAACCTAAAGGGAAAGGCCTAGCACCAAATTGCATTTGCCATCTCATCTAACTTCTGGAGATTCTCAAAATGAGTATTTGAATTCAGCCCTAACACTTTCCTCTGCTGAGATACATGCATAAATCTACAGCTGCATACAGCACTTGTGAGACAATTCGAATAGAAGCGAAACATTCTTTGGGTAAAATCTTAGGGGAAAGGCCTAGCACCAAATTGCATTAGCCATCTGCTCTACCTTCTGGAGACAGCCAAAATGAGTAGTTGAATTCAGCCCTAACACTTTCCTCTGCTGACATACATGCTTTAATCTACAGCTGCATACAGCACTTCTGAGACAGGTCGAATAGAAGCAAAACATTCTTGGGGCAATACCTAAAGGGAAAAGCCTAGCACCAAATTGCATTTGCCATGTGATCGAACTTCTGGAGACAGTCAAAATGAGTATTTGAATTCAGCCCTAACACTTTCCTCTGCTGTTGTACTTGCATTAATCTACAGCTGCATACAGCACTTCTGAGACAATTCAAATAGAATCAAAGCATTCTTGTGGCAAAACCTAAAGTGAAAAAACTAGCACCAAATAGCATTTGCCATCTGTTCTAACTTCTGGAGACAATCAAAATGAGTATTTGAATTCAGCCCTAGCGCTTTCCACTCCTGTGATACATGCATTACCCTACAGCTCCATACACCCCTGCTGAGACAATTCGAATAGAAGCAAAACATTCTTGGGGTAAAACCTAAAGGAAAAGCCTAGCACCAAATTGCATTTGCCATGTGATCGAACTTCTGGAGGCAGTCAAAATGATCCTTAGAATTCTTCCCTACCTCTTTCCTCTGCTCAGATACAGGGTGGTCCACACTGCTGTAAAATGCTTGATTTCGAGAGTGATCGAAACCAATGAAAACATTGTTGGGGTAAAACCTAAAGGGAAAGGCCTAGCACCAAATTGCATTTGCCATCTGATCTAACTTCTGGAGGCAGTCAAAATGAGTATTTGAATTCAGCCCTAACACTTTCCTCTGCTGAGATACATGCTTTAATCTACAGCTGCATACAGCACTTCGGCGACAAGCCAAATAGAAGCAAAACATTCTTGGGGTAAAACCAAAAGGGAAAAGCCTAGCACCAAATTGCATTTGCCATCTGATCTAACTTCTGGAGACTGTCAAAATGATCCTTAGAATTCTTCCCTAGCTCTTTCCTCTGCTGAGATACAGGGGATTCAACACTGCTGTAAAATGCATGATTTTGAGAGTGATTGAAACTAATGAAAACATTGTTGGGGTAAAACCTAAAGGGAAAGGCCTAGCACCAAATTGCATTTGCCATCCGATCTAACTTCTGGACACAGTCAAAATGAGTATTTCAATTCAGCCCTAACATTTTCCTCTGCTGTTGTACTTGCATTAATCTACAGCTGCATACAGCACTTCTGCGACAATTCAAATAGAATCAAAACATTCTTGTGGTAAAAGCTAAAGTGAAAAAACTAGCACCAAATAGCATTTGCCATCTGATCTAACTTCTGGAGACAATCAAAATGAGTATTTGAATTCAGCCCTAGCACTTTCCACTCCTGTGATACATGCATTACCCTACAGCTGCATACAGCACTTCTGAGACAATTCGAATAGACGCAAAACATTCTTGGGGTAAAACCTAAAGGGAAAGGCCTAGCACCAAATTGCATTTGCCATCTGATCTAACTTCTGGAGACAGTCAAAATGAGTATTTGAATTCAGCCCTAACACTTTCCTCTGCTGAGATACATGCTTTCATCTACAGCTGCATACAGCACTTCTGACACATGTCGAATAGAAGCAAAACATTCTTGTGGTAACACCTAAACGGAAAAGCCTAGCACCAAATCGCATTTGCCATCAGATCTAACTTCTGGAGACAGTCAAAATGATCCTTAGAATTCTTCCCTACCTCTTTCCTCTGCTGAGATACAGGGTGGTGCACACTGCTGTAAAAAGCTTGATTTTGAGAGTGATCGAAACTAATGAAAACATTGTTGGGGTAAAACCTAAAGGGAAAAGCCTAGCACCAAATTGCATTTGTAATCTGATCTAACTTCTGGAGGCAGTCAAAACGATCCTTAGAATTCTTCCCTACCTCTTTCCTCTGCTGAGATACAGGGTGGTGCACACTGCTGTAAAATGCTGGATTTTGAGAGTGATTGAAACTAATGAAAACATTGTTGGGGTAAAACCTAAAGGGAAAGGCCTTGCACCAAATTGCATTTGTCATCTGATCTAACTTCTGGAGGCAGTCAAAATGAGTATTTGAATTCAGCCCTAACACTTTCCTCTGCTGACATACATGCATTAATCTACAGCTGCATACACCCCTGCTGAGACAATTCGAATAGAATCAAAACATTCTTGGGGCAAAACCTAAAGGCAAAAGCCTAGCACCAAATTGCATTTGCCGCCTGATCTAACTTCTGGAGGCAGTCAAAATGAGTATCTGAATTCAGCCCTAACACTTTCCTCTGCTGTGATACATGCATTACCCTACAGCTGCATACAGCACTTCTGAGACAATTCGAATAGAAGCAAAACATTCTGGGGGTAAAACCTAAAGGGAAAAGCCTAGCACCAAATTGCATTTGACATCTGATCTAACTCCTGGAGACAGTCAAAATGATCCTTAGAATTCTTCCCTACCTCTTTCCTCTGCTGAGATGCAGGGCGGTCCACACTGCTGTAAAATGCTGGATTTCGAGAGTGATCGAAACTAATGAAAACATTGTTGGGGTAAAACCTAATGGGAAAGGCCTGGCACCAAATTGCTTTTGCCATCTGATCTAACTTCTGGAGGCAGTCAAAATGATTCTTAGAAGTCTTCCCTACCTCTTTCCTCTGCTGAGATACAGGGAGGTCCACACTGCTGTAAAATGCTTGATTTCGACAGTGAACGAAACTAATGAAAACATTGTTGGGGTAAAACCTAAAGGGAAAGGCCTAGCACCAAATTGCATTTGCCATCTGATCTAACTTGTGGAGGCAGTCAAAATGATCCTTAGAATTCTTCCCTACCTCTTTCCTCTGCTGAGATACAGGGTGGTCCACGCTGCTGAAAAATGCTTGATTTTGAGAGTGAGCGAAACTAATGAAAACATAGTTCGGGTAAAACCTAAAGGGAAAGGCCTAGCACCAAATTGCGTTAGCCATCTGATCTAACTTCTGGAGGCAGTCAAAATGAGTATTTGAATTCAGCCCTAACACTTTCCTCTGCTGAGATACATGCTTTAATCTACAGCTGCATACAGCACTTCGGCGACAAGCCAAATAGAAGCAAAACATTCTTGGGGTAATACCTAAAGGGAAAAGCCTAGCACCAAATTGCATTTGCCATCTGATCTAACTTCTGGAGACTGTCAAAATGATCCTTAGAATTCTTCCCTAGCTCTTTCCTCTGCTGAGATACAGGGTGTTTAACACTGCTGTAAAATGCATGATTTTGAGAGTGATTGAAACTAATGAAAACATTGTTGGGGTAAAACCTAAAGGAAAAGGCCTAGCACCAAATTGCATTTGCCATCCGATCTAACTTCTGGAGGCAGTCAAAATGAGTATTTGAATTCAGCCCTAACACTTTCCTCTGCTGACATACATGCATTAATCTACAGCTGCATACACCCCTGCTGAGACAATTCGAATAGAATCAAAACATTCTTGGGGCAAAACCTAAAGGCAAAAGCCTAGCACCAAATTGCATTTGCCACCTGATCTAACTTCTGGAGGCAGTCAAAATGAGTATCTGAATTCAGCCCTAACACTTTCCTCTGCTGTGATACATGCATTACCCTACAGCTGCATACAGCACTTCTGAGACAATTCGAATAGAAGCAAAACATTCTGGGGGTAAAACCTAAAGGGAAAAGCCTAGCACCAAATTGCATTTGCCATCTGATCTAACTCCTGGAGGCAGTCAAAATGAGTATCTGAATTCTTCCCTACCTCTTTCCTCTGCTGAGATGCAGGACGGTCCACACTGCTGTAAAATGCTGGATTTCGAGAGTGATTGAAACTAATGAAAACATTGTTGGGGTAAAACCTAATGGGAAAGGCCTAGCACCAAATTGCATTTGCCATCTGATCTAACTTCTGGAGGCAGTCAAAATGATTCTTAGAAGTCTTCCCTACCTCTTTCCTCTGCTGAGATACAGGGTGGTCCACACTGCTGTAAAATGCTGGATTTCGAGAGTGATCGAAACTAATGAAAACATTGTTGGGGTAAAACCTAATGGGAAAGGCCTAGCACCAAATTGCATTTGCCATCTGATCTAACTTCTGGAGGCAGTCAAAATGATTCTTAGAAGTCTTCCCTACCTCTTTCCTCTGCTGAGATACAGGGTGGTTCACACTGCTGTAAAATGCTTGATTTCGACAGTGAACGAAACTAATGAAAACATTGTTGGGGTAAAACCTAAAGGGAAAGGCCTAGCACCAAATTGCATTTGCCATCTGATCTAACTTCTGGAGACAGTCAAAATGAGTATTTGAATTCATCCCTAACACTTTCCACTCCTGTGATGCATGCACTACCCTACAACGGCATACAGCACTTCTAAGACAATTCGAATAGAAGCAAAACATTCTTGGGGTAAAACCTAAAGGGAAAAGCCTAGCACCAAATTGCATTTGCCATCTGATCTAACTCCTGGAGGCAGTCAAAATGAGTATCTGAATTCGTCCCTACCTCTTTCCTCTGCTGAGATGCAGGGCGGTCCACCCTGCTATCCTGCTATAAAATGCTGGATTTCGACAGTGATCGAAACTAATGAAAACATTGTTGGGGTAAAACCTAATGGGAAAGGCCTAGCACCAAATTGCATTTGCCATCTGATCTAACTTCTGGTGACAGTCAAAATGATTCTTAGAAGTCTTCCCTACCTCTTTCCTCTGCTGAGATACAGGGCGGTCCACACTGCTGTAAAATGCTTGATTTCGACAGTGAACGAAACTAATGAAAACATTGTTGGGGCAAAACCTAAAGGCAAAAGCCTAGCACCAAATTGCATTTGCCACCCGATCTAGCTTCTGGAGGCAGTCAAAATGATCCTTAGAATTCTTCCCTACCTCTTTCTTCTGCTGAGATACAGGGTGGTCCAACCCACTGTAAAATGCTTGCTTTTGAGGGTGATCGAAACTAATGAAAACTTTGTTGGGGTAAAACCTAAAGGGAAAGGCCTAGCACCAAATTGCATTAACCATCTGATCTAACTTCTGGAGACAGTCAAAATGATCCTTAGAATTCTTCCCTACCTCTTTCTTCTGCTGAGATACCGGGTTGTCCAACCTGCTGTAAAATGCTTGAATTTGAGAGTGATCGAAAATAATGAAAACTTTGTTGGGGTAAAACCTAAAGGGAAAGGCCTAGCACCAAATTGCATTGGCCATCTGATATAACTTCTGGAGGCAGTCAAAATGATCCTTAGAATTCCTACCTACCTCTTTCCTCTGCTGATATACAGGGTGCTCTAACCTGCTGTAAAATACTTCATTTCGAGAGTGAGCGAAACTAATGAAAACATTGTTGGGGTAAAACCTAAAGGGAAAGGCCTAGCACAAAATTACTTTGGCCATCTGATCTAACTTCCGAAGGCAGTCAAAATGAGTATTTGAATTCTTCCCTACCTTTTTCCTCTGCTCAGATAGAAGGTGCTCCAACCAGTTGTAAAATGCTTGATTTCGAGAGTGATTGAAACTAATGAAAACATTATTGGGGTAAAACCAAAAGGGAAAGGCCTAGCACCAAATTGCATTGGCCATCTGATCTAACTTCTGGAGGCAGACAAAAGGAGTATTTGAATTCTTCCCTACCTTATTCCTCTGCTCAGATTGAAGGTGCTCCAACCTGCTGTAAAATGCTTGATTTCGAGAGTGAGCGAAACTAATGAAAACATTGTTGGTATAAACCTAAAGGGAAAGGCCTAGCACCAAATTGCATTAGCCATCTGATCTAACATCTGGAGGCAGTCAAAATGAGTATTTGAATTCTTCTCTACCTTATTCCTCTGCTGAGATACAGGGTGCTCCAATCAGCTGTAAAATGTTTGATTTTGAGAGTGATCGAAACTAATGAAAACATTATTCAGGTAAAACCTAAAGGGAAAGGCCTAGCACCAAATTGCATTGGCCATCTGATCTAACTTCTGGAGGCAGTTAAAATGAATATTTGATTTCTTCCCTACCTTATTCCTCTCCTGAGATACAGGGTGCTCCAACCTGCTGTAAAATGTTTGATTTCGAGAGTGATCGAAACTAATGAAAACTTTGTTGGGGTAAAACCTAAAGGGAAAGGCCTAGCTCCAAATTGCATTGGCCATCTGATCTAACTTCTGGAGACAGTCAAAATGATCCTTAGAATTCTTCCCTACCTTACTCCTCTGCTGAGATGCAAGGTGCTCCAACCTGCTTTAAAATGCTTGATTTTGAGAGTGAGCGAACCTAATGAAAACATTGTTTGGGTAAAACCTAAAGGGAAAGGCCTAGCACCAAATTGCATTGGCCATCGGATCTAACTTCTGGAGGCAGTCAAAATGAGTATTTGAATTCAGCCCCAACACTTTCCTCTACTGAGATGCAGGGTGCTCCAACCTGCTTTACAATGCTTGATTTTGAGAGTGATCGAAACTAATGAAAACACTATTGGGGTAAAACCTAAAGGGAAAGGCCTAGCACCATATTGCGTTTGCCATCTGATCAAACTTCTGGAGGCAGTCAAAATGAGTATTTGAATTCTTCCCTACCTTTTTCCTCTGCTCAGATACAAGGTGCTCCAAACTGTTGTAAAATGCTTGATTTCGAGAGTGATCGAAACTAATGAAAACATTATTGGGGTAAAACCTAAAGGGAAAGGCCTAGCACCAAATTGCATTGGCCATCTGATCTAACTTCTGGAGGCAGTCAAAAGGACTATTTGAATTCTTCCCTACCTTATTCCTCTGCTCAGATAGAAGGTGCTCCAACCTGCTGCACAAATGCTTGATTTCGAGAGTGAGCGAAACTAATGAAAACATTGTTAGTTTAAAACCTAAAGGGAAAGGCCTAGCACCAAATTGCATAAGCCATCTGATCTAACTTCTGGAGGCAGTCAAAATGAGTATTTGAATTCTTCCCTACCTTATTCCTCAACTGAGATACAGGGTGCTCCAATCAGCTGTAAAATGTTTGATTTCGAGAGTGAGCGAAACTAATGAAAACTTTGTTGGGGTAAAACCTAAAGGGAAAGGCCTAGCACCAAATTGCATTGGCCATCTGATCTAAATTCTGGAGGCAGACAAAATGAGTATTTCAATTCTTCCCTACCTCTTTCCTCTGCTGAGATACAGGGTGGTGCACCCTGCTGTAAAATGCATGATTTCGAGAGTGAGCGAAACTAATGAAAACATTGTTGGGGTAAAACTAAAGGGAAAGGCCTAGCACCAAATTGCATTGGCCATCTGATCTAACTTCTGGAGGCAGTCAAAATGAGTATTTGAATTCTTCCCTACCTTATTCCTCTGCTCAGATGCAAGGTGTTCCAACCTGCTGCAAAAAAGGTTGATTTTGAGAGTGAGCGAAACTAATGAAAACATTGTTGGGGTAAAACCTAAAGGGAAAGGCCTAGCAACAAATTGCATTGGCCATCTGATCTAATTTCTGGAGACAGTCAAAATGATCCTTAGAATTCTTCCCTACCTCTTTCCCCTGCTCAGATACAAGGTGCTCCAACCTGCTGTAATATGCCTGATTTTGAGAGTGAGCGAAACTAATGAAAACATTGTTGGTTTAAAACCTAAAAGGAAAGGCCTAGCCCCAAATTGCATTGTCCATCTGATCTAACTTCTGGAGGCAGTCAAAAAGATCCTTAGAATTCTTCCCTACCTCCTCCCTCTGCTGAGATACAGGGCGCTCCAACCTGCTGTAAAATGCTTGATTTTGAGAGTGATCGAAACTAATGAAAACATTGTTGGGGTAAAACCTAAAGGGAAAGGCCTAGCACCAAATTGCATTGGCCATCTGATCTAACTTCTGGAGGTAGTCAAAATGAGTATTTGAATTCTTCCCTACCTTATTCCTCTGCTCAGATAAAAGGTGCTCCAACCTGCTTTAAAATGCTTGATTCCGAGAGTGAGCGAAACTAATGATAACATAGTTCGGGAAAAACCTAAAGGGAAAGGCCTAGCACCAAATTGCATTGGCCATCTGATCTAACTTCTGGAGGCAGTCAAAATGAGTATTTGAATTCTTCCCTACCTTATTCCTCTGCTCAGATGCAAGGTGTTCCAACCTGCTGCAAAAAAGGTTGATTTTGAGAGTGAGCGAAACTAATGAAAACATTGTTGGGGTAAAACCTAAAGAGAAAGGCCTAGCACCAAATTGCATTGGCCATCTGATCTAATTTCTGGAGACAGTCAAAATGATCCTTAGAATTCTTCCCTACCTCTTTCCCCTGCTCAGATACAAGGTGCTCCAACCTGCTGTAATATGCCTGATTTTGAAAGTGAGCGAATCTAATGAAAACATTGTTGGGGTAAAACCTAAAGGGAAAGGCCTAGCACCAAATTGCATTGGCCATCTGATCTAACTTCTGGAGGCAGTCAAAATGAGTATTTCAATTCTTCCCTACCTCTTTCCTCTGCTGAGATACAGGGTGGTCCATCCTGCTGTAAAATGCTTGATTTCTAGAGTGAGCGAAACTAATGAAAACATTGTTGGGGTAAAACCTAAAGGGAAAGGCCTAGCACCAAATTGCATTAGCCTTCTGATCTAACTTGTGGAGGCAGTCAAAATGATCCTTAGAATTCTTCCCTACCTCTTTCCTCTTCTGAGATAGAAGGTGCTCCAACCTGCTGCAAAAATGCTTGATATTGAGAGTGAGCGAAACTAATGAAAACATTGTTGGGGTAAAACCTAAAGGGAAAGGCCTAGCCCCAAATTGCATTGTCCATCTGATCTAACTTCTGGAGGCAGTCAAAAAGATCCTTAGAATTCTTCCCAACCTCCTCCCTCTGCTGAGATACAGGGCGCTCCAACCTGCTGTAAAATGCTTGATTTTGAGAGTGATCGAAACTAATGAAAACATTGTTGGGGTAAAACCTAAAGGGAAAGGCCTAGCACCAAATTGCATTGGCCATCTGATCTAACTTCTGGAGGCAATCAAAATGAGTATTTGAATTCTTCCCTACCTTATTCCTCTGCTCAGATACAAGGTGCTCCAACCTGCTGTAATATGCCTGATTTTGAGAGTGAGCGAAACTAATGAAAACATTGTTAGGGTAAAACCTAAAGGGAAAGGCCTAGCACCAAATTGCATTGGCCATCTAATCAAACTTCTGGAGGCAGTCAAAATGATCCTTAGAATTCTTCCCTACCTCTTTCCTCTGCTGATATACAGGGTGCTCCAACCTGCTGTAAAATGCTTGATTTTGAGTGTGAGCGAATCTAATCAAAACATTGTTGGGGTAAAACCTAAAGGGAAAGGCCTAGCACCAAATTGCATTGGCCATCTGATCTAACTTCTGGAGGCAGTCTAAATGAGTATTTCAATTCTTCCCTACCTCTTTCCTCTGCTGAGATACAGGGTGGTCCATCCTGCTGTAAAATTCTTGATTTCAAGAGTGAGCGAAACTAATGAAAACATTGTTGGGGTAAAACCTAAAGGGAAAGGCCTAGCACCAAATTGCATTAGCCTTCTGATCTAACTTGTGGAGGCAGTCAAAATGATCCTTAGAATTCTTCCCTACCTCTTTCCTCTTCTGAGATAGAAGGTGCTCCAACCTGCTGCAAAAATGCTTGATATTGAGAGTGAGCGAAACTAATGAAAACATTGTTGGGGTAAAACCTAAAGGGAAAGGCCTAGCCCCAAATTGCATTGTCCATCTGATCTAACTTCTGGAGGTAGTCAAAAAGATCCATAGAATTCTTCCCTACCTCCTCCCTCTGCTGAGATACAGGGCACTCCAACCTGCTGTAAAATGCTTGATTTTGAGAGTGATCGAAACTAATGAAAACATTGTTGGGGTAAAACCTAAAGGGAAAGGCCTAGCACCAAATTGCATTGGCCATCTGATCTAACTTCTGGAGGCAATCAAAATGAGTATTTGAATTCTTCCCTACCTTATTCCTCTGCTCAGATACAAGGTGCTCCAACCTGCTGTAATATGCCTGATTTTGAGATTGAGCGAAACTAATGAAAACTTTGTTAGGGTAAAACCTAAAGGGAAAGGCCTAGCACCAAATTGCATTGGCCATCTGATCTAACTTCTGGAGGCAGTCAAAATGAGTATTTGAATTCTTCCCTACCTTATTCCTCTGCTCAAATGCAAGGTGTTCCAACCTGCTGCAAAAAAGGTTGATTTTGAGAGTGAGCGAAACTAATGAAAACATTGTTGGGGTAAAACCTAAAGGGAAAGGCCTAGCACCAAATTGCATTGGCCATCTGATCTAATTTCTGGAGACAGTCAAAATGATCCTTAGAATTCTTCCCTACCTCTTTCCCTGCTCAGATACAAGGTGCTCCAACCTGCTGTAATATGCCTGATTTTGAGAGTGAGCGAAACTAATGAAAACATTGTTGGGGTAAAACCTAAAGGGACAGGCCTAGCACCAAATTGCATTGGCCATATGATCTAACTTCTGGAGGCAGTCAAAATGAGTATTTCAATTCTTCCCTACCTCTTTCCTCTGCTGAGATAGAAGGTGCTCCAACCTGCTGTAAAATGCTTGATTTCGAGAGTGATCGAAACTAATGAAAACATTGTTGGGGTAAAACCTAAAGGGAAAGGCCTAGCACCAAATTGCATTGGCCATCTGATCTAACTTCTGGAGGCAATCAAAATGAGTATTTGAATTCTTCCCTACCTTATTCCTCTGCTCAGATACAAGGTGCTCCAACCTGCTGTAATATGCCTGATTGTGAGAGTGAGCGAAACTAATGAAAACATTGTTGGGGTAAAACCTAAAGGGAAAGGCCTAGCACCAAATTGCATTGGCCATCTGATCAAACTTCTTGAGGCAGTCAAAATGATCCTTAGAATTCTTCCCTACCTCTTTCCTCTGCTGAGATACAGGGTGCTCCAACCTGCTGTAAAATGCTTGATTTTGAGTGTGAGCGAATCTAATCAAAACATTGTTGGGGTAAAACCTAAAGGGAAAGGCCTAGCACCAAATTGCATTGGCCATCTGATCTAACTTCTGCAGACAGTCAAAAAGATCCATAGAATTCTTCCCTACCTCTCTCTTCTGCAGGATACAGGGTGCTCCAACCTGCTGTAAAATGCTTGATTTTGAGAGTGATCGAAACTAAAGAAAACATTGTTGGGGTAAAACCTAAAGGGAAAGGCCTAGCACCAAATTGCATTGGCCATCTGATCTAACTTCTGGAGACAGTCAAAATGAGTATTTGAATTCTTCCCTACCTTATTCCTCTGCTCAGATGCAAGGTGTTCCAACCTGCTGTAATATGCCTGATTTTGAGAGTGAGCGAAACTAATGAAAACATTGTTGGGGTAAAACCTAAAGGGAAAGGCCTAGCACCAAATTGCATTGGCCATCTGATCTAATTTCTTGAGACAGTCAAAATGATCCTTAGAATTCTTCCCTACCTCTTTCGCCTGCTCAGATACAAGGTGCTCCAACCTGCTGTAATATGCCTGATTTTGAGAGTGAGCGAAACTAATGAAAACATTGTTGGGGTAAAACCTAAAGGGAAAGGCCTAGCACCAAATTGCATTGGCCATCTGATCTAACTTCTGGAGGCAGTCAAAATGAGTATTTCAATTCTTCCCTACCTCTTTCCTCTGCTGAGATACAGGGTGGTGCACCCTGCTGTAAAATGTTTGATTTCGAGAGTGAGCGAAACTAATGAAAACATTGTTGGGGTAAAACTAAAGGGAAAGGCCTAGCACCAAATTGCATTGGCCATCTGATCTAACTTCTGGAGGCAGTCAAAATGAGTATTTGAATTCTTCCCTACCTTATTCCTCTGCTCAGATGCAAGGTGTTCCAACCTGCTGCAAAAAAGGTTGATTTTGAGAGTGAGCGAAACTAATGAAAACATTGTTGGGGTAAAACCTAAAGGGAAAGGCCTAGCAACAAATTGCATTGGCCATCTGATCTAATTTCTGGAGACAGTCAAAATGATCCTTAGAATTCTTCCCTACCTCTTTCCCCTGCTCAGATACAAGGTGCTCCAACCTGCTGTAATATGCCTGATTTTGAGAGTGAGCGAAACTAATGAAAACATTGTTGGTTTAAAACCTAAAAGGAAAGGCCTAGCCCCAAATTGCATTGTCCATCTGATCTAACTTCTGGAGGCAGTCAAAAAGATCCTTAGAATTCTTCCCTACCTCCTCCCTCTGCTGAGATACAGGGCGCTCCAACCTGCTGTAAAATGCTTGATTTTGAGAGTGATCGAAACTAATGAAAACATTGTTGGGGTAAAACCTAAAGGGAAAGGCCTAGCACCAAATTGCATTGGCCATCTGATCTAACTTCTGGAGGTAGTCAAAATGAGTATTTGAATTCTTCCCTACCTTATTCCTCTGCTCAGATAAAAGGTGCTCCAACCTGCTTTAAAATGCTTGATTCCGAGAGTGAGCGAAACTAATGATAACATAGTTCGGGAAAAACCTAAAGGGAATGGCCTAGCACCAAATTGCATTGGCCATCTGATCTAACTTCTGGAGGCAGTCAAAATGAGTATTTGAATTCTTCCTACCTTATTCCTCTGCTCAGATGCAAGGTGTTCCAACCTGCTGCAAAAAAGGTTGATTTTGAGAGTGAGCGAAACTAATGAAAACATTGTTGGGGTAAAACCTAAAGAGAAAGGCCTAGCACCAAATTGCATTGGCCATCTGATCTAATTTCTGGAGACAGTCAAAATGATCCTTAGAATTCTTCCCTACCTCTTTCCCTGCTCAGATACAAGGTGCTCCAACCTGCTGTAATATGCCTGATTTTGAAAGTGAGCGAATCTAATGAAAACATTGTTGGGGTAAAACCTAAAGGGAAAGGCCTAGCACCAAATTGCATTGGCCATCTGATCTAACTTCTGGAGGCAGTCAAAATGAGTATTTCAATTCTTCCCTACCTCTTTCCTCTGCTGAGATACAGGGTGGTCCATCCTGCTGTAAAATGCTTGATTTCTAGAGTGAGCGAAACTAATGAAAACATTGTTGGGGTAAAACCTAAAGGGAAAGGCCTAGCACCAAATTGCATTAGCCTTCTGATCTAACTTGTGGAGGCAGTCAAAATGATCCTTAGAATTCTTCCCTACCTCTTTCCTCTTCTGAGATAGAAGGTGCTCCAACCTGCTGCAAAAATGCTTGATATTGAGAGTGAGCGAAACTAATGAAAACATTGTTGGGGTAAAACCTAAAGGGAAAGGCCTAGCCCCAAATTGCATTGTCCATCTGATCTAACTTCTGGAGGCAGTCAAAAAGATCCTTAGAATTCTTCCCAACCTCCTCCCTCTGCTGAGATACAGGGCGCTCCAACCTGCTGTAAAATGCTTGATTTTGAGAGTGATCGAAACTAATGAAAACATTGTTGGGGTAAAACCTAAAGGGAAAGGCCTAGCACCAAATTGCATTGGCCATCTGATCTAACTTCTGGAGGCAATCAAAATGAGTATTTGAATTCTTCCCTACCTTATTCCTCTGCTCAGATACAAGGTGCTCCAACCTGCTGTAATATGCCTGATTTTGAGAGTGAGCGAAACTAATGAAAACATTGTTAGGGTAAAACCTAAAGGGAAAGGCCTAGCACCAAATTGCATTGGCCATCTAATCAAACTTCTGGAGGCAGTCAAAATGATCCTTAGAATTCTTCCCTACCTCTTTCCTCTGCTGATATACAGGGTGCTCCAACCTGCTGTAAAATGCTTGATTTTGAGTGTGAGCGAATCTAATCAAAACATTGTTGGGGTAAAACCTAAAGGGAAAGGCCTAGCACCAAATTGCATTGGCCATCTGATCTAACTTCTGGAGGCAGTCTAAATGAGTATTTCAATTCTTCCCTACCTCTTTCCTCTGCTGAGATACAGGGTGGTCCATCCTGCTGTAAAATTCTTGATTTCAAGAGTGAGCGAAACTAATGAAAACATTGTTGGGGTAAAACCTAAAGGGAAAGGCCTAGCACCAAATTGCATTAGCCTTCTGATCTAACTTGTGGAGGCAGTCAAAATGATCCTTAGAATTCTTCCCTACCTCTTTCCTCTTCTGAGATAGAAGGTGCTCCAACCTGCTGCAAAAATGCTTGATATTGAGAGTGAGCGAAACTAATGAAAACATTGTTGGGGTAAAACCTAAAGGGAAAGGCCTAGCCCCAAATTGCATTGTCCATCTGATCTAACTTCTGGAGGTAGTCAAAAAGATCCATAGAATTCTTCCCTACCTCCTCCCTCTGCTGAGATACAGGGCACTCCAACCTGCTGTAAAATGCTTGATTTTGAGAGTGATCGAAACTAATGAAAACATTGTTGGGGTAAAACCTAAAGGGAAAGGCCTAGCACCAAATTGCATTGGCCATCTGATCTAACTTCTGGAGGCAATCAAAATGAGTATTTGAATTCTTCCCTACCTTATTCCTCTGCTCAGATACAAGGTGCTCCAACCTGCTGTAATATGCCTGATTTTGAGATTGAGCGAAACTAATGAAAACTTTGTTAGGGTAAAACCTAAAGGGAAAGGCCTAGCACCAAATTGCATTGGCCATCTGATCTAACTTCTGGAGGCAGTCAAAATGAGTATTTGAATTCTTCCCTACCTTATTCCTCTGCTCAAATGCAAGGTGTTCCAACCTGCTGCAAAAAAGGTTGATTTTGAGAGTGAGCGAAACTAATGAAAACATTGTTGGGGTAAAACCTAAAGGGAAAGGCCTAGCACCAAATTGCATTGGCCATCTGATCTAATTTCTGGAGACAGTCAAAATGATCCTTAGAATTCTTCCCTACCTCTTTCCCCTGCTCAGATACAAGGTGCTCCAACCTGCTGTAATATGCCTGATTTTGAGAGTGAGCGAAACTAATGAAAACATTGTTGGGGTAAAACCTAAAGGGACAGGCCTAGCACCAAATTGCATTGGCCATCTGATCTAACTTCTGGAGGCAGTCAAAATGAGTATTTCAATTCTTCCCTACCTCTTTCCTCTGCTGAGATAGAAGGTGCTCCAACCTGCTGTAAAATGCTTGATTTCGAGAGTGATCGAAACTAATGAAAACATTGTTGGGGTAAAACCTAAAGGGAAAGGCCTAGCACCAAATTGCATTGGCCATCTGATCTAACTTCTGGAGGCAATCAAAATGAGTATTTGAATTCTTCCCTACCTTATTCCTCTGCTCAGATACAAGGTGCTCCAACCTGCTGTAATATGCCTGATTGTGAGAGTGAGCGAAACTAATGAAAACATTGTTGGGGTAAAACCTAAAGGGAAAGGCCTAGCACCAAATTGCATTGGCCATCTGATCAAACTTCTTGAGGCAGTCAAAATGATCCTTAGAATTCTTCCCTACCTCTTTCCTCTGCTGAGATACAGGGTGCTCCAACCTGCTGTAAAATGCTTGATTTTGAGTGTGAGCGAATCTAATCAAAACATTGTTGGGGTAAAACCTAAAGGGAAAGGCCTAGCACCAAATTGCATTGGCCATCTGATCTAACTTCTGCAGACAGTCAAAAAGATCCATAGAATTCTTCCCTACCTCTCTCTTCTGCAGGATACAGGGTGCTCCAACCTGCTGTAAAATGCTTGATTTTGAGAGTGATCGAAACTAAAGAAAACATTGTTGGGGTAAAACCTAAAGGGAAAGGCCTAGCACCAAATTGCATTGGCCATCTGATCTAACTTCTGGAGACAGTCAAAATGAGTATTTGAATTCTTCCCTACCTTATTCCTCTGCTCAGATGCAAGGTGTTCCAACCTGCTGTAATATGCCTGATTTTGAGAGTGAGCGAAACTAATGAAAACATTGTTGGGGTAAAACCTAAAGGGAAAGGCCTAGCACCAAATTGCATTGGCCATCTGATCTAATTTCTTGAGACAGTCAAAATGATCCTTAGAATTCTTCCCTACCTCTTTCGCCTGCTCAGATACAAGGTGCTCCAACCTGCTGTAATATGCCTGATTTTGAGAGTGAGCGAAACTAATGAAAACATTGTTGGGGTAAAACCTAAAGGGAAAGGCCTAGCACCAAATTGCATTGGCCATCTGATCTAACTTCTGGAGGCAGTCAAAATGAGTATTTCAATTCTTCCCTACCTCTTTCCTCTGCTGAGATACAGGGTGGTCCATCCTGCTGTAAAATGCTTGATTTCTAGAGTGAGCGAAACTAATGAAAACATTGTTGGGGTAAAACCTAAAGGGAAAGGCCTAGCACCAAATTGCATTAGCCTTCTGATCTAACTTGTGGAGGCAGTCAAAATGATCCTTAGAATTCTTCCCTACCTCTTTCCTCTTCTGAGATAGAAGGTGCTCCAACCTGCTGCAAAAATGCTTGATATTGAGAGTGAGCGAAACTAATGAAAACATTGTTGGGGTAAAACCTAAAGGGAAAGGCCTAGCCCCAAATTGCATTGTCCATCTGATCTAACTTCTGGAGGCAGTCAAAAAGATCCTTAGAATTCTTCCCTACCTCCTCCCTCTGCTGAGATACAGGGCGCTCCAACCTGCTGTAAAATGCTTGATTTTGAGAGTGATCGAAACTAATGAAAACATTGTTGGGGTAAAACCTAAAGGGAAAGGCCTAGCACCAAATTGCATTGGCCATCTGATCTAACTTCTGGAGGCAATCAAAATGAGTATTTGAATTCTTCCCTACCTTATTCCTCTGCTCAGATACAAGGTGCTCCAACCTGCTGTAATATGCCTGATTTTGAGACTGAGCGAAACTAATGAAAACATTGTTAGGGTAAAACCTAAAGGGAAAGGCCTAGCACCAAATTGCATTGTCCATCTGATCTAACTTCTGGAGGCAGTCAAAAAGATCCTTAGAATTCTTCCCTACCTCCTCCCTCTGCTGAGATACAGGGCGCTCCAACCTGCTGTAAAATGCTTGATTTTGAGAGTGATCGAAACTAATGAAAACATTGTTGGGGTAAAACCTAAAGGGAAAGGCCTAGCACCAAATTGCATTGGCCATCTGATCTAATTCCTGGAGACAGTCGAAATGATCCTTAGAATTCTTCCCTACCTTATTCCTCTGCTCAGATACAAGGTGCTCCAACCTGCTGTAATATGCCTGATTTTGAGAGTGAGCGAAACTAATGAAAACATTGTTAGGGTAAAACCTAAAGGGAAAGGCCTAGCACCAAATTGCATTGGCCATCTGATCTAACTTCTGGAGGCAGTCAAAATGATCCTTAGAATTCTTCCCTACCTCTTTCCTCTGCTGATATACAGGGTGCTCCAACCTGCTGTAAAATGCTTGATTTTGAGTGTGAGCGAATCTAATCAAAACATTGTTGGGGTAAAACCTAAAGGGAAAGGCCTAGCACCAAATTGCATTGGCCATCTGATCTAACTTCTGGAGGCAGTCAAAATGAGTATTTCAATTCTTCCCTACCTCTTTCCTCTGCTGAGATACAGGGTGCTCCAACCTGCTGTAAAATGCTTGATTTTGAGTGTGAGCGAATCTAATCAAAACATTGTTGGGGTAAAACCTAAAGGGAAAGGCCTAGCCCCAAATTGCATTGTCCATCTGATCTAACTTCTGGAGGCAGTCAAAAAGATCCTTAGAATTCTTCCCTACCTCCTCCCTCTGCTGAGATACAGGGCGCTCCAACCTGCTGTAAAATGCTTGATTTTGAGAGTGATCGAAACTAATGAAAACATTGTTGGGGTAAAACCTAAAGGGAAAGGCCTAGCACCAAATTGCATTGGCCATCTGATCTAACTTCTGGAGGCAATCAAAATGAGTATTTGAATCCTTCCCTACCTTATTCCTCTGCTCAGATACAAGGTGCTCCAACCTGCTGTAATATGCCTGATTTTGAGACTGAGCGAAACTAATGAAAACATTGTTAGGGTAAAACCTAAAGGGAAAGGCCTAGCACCAAATTGCATTGTCCATCTGATCTAACTTCTGGAGGCAGTCAAAAAGATCCTTAGAATTCTTCCCTACCTCCTCCCTCTGCTGAGATACAGGGCGCTCCAACCTGCTGTAAAATGCTTGATTTTGAGAGTGATCGAAACTAATGAAAACATTGTTGGGGTAAAACCTAAAGGGAAAGGCCTAGCACCAAATTGCATTGGCCATCTGATCTAATTCCTGGAGACAGTCGAAATGATCCTTAGAATTCTTCCCTACCTTATTCCTCTGCTCAGATACAAGGTGCTCCAACCTGCTGTAATATGCCTGATTTTGAGAGTGAGCGAAACTAATGAAAACATTGTTAGGGTAAAACCTAAAGGGAAAGGCCTAGCACCAAATTGCATTGGCCATCTGATCTAACTTCTGGAGGCAGTCTAAATGAGTATTTCAATTCTTCCCTACCTCTTTCCTCTGCTGAGATACAGGGTGGTCCATCCTGCTGTAAAATTCTTGATTTCAAGAGTGAGCGAAACTAATGAAAACATTGTTGGGGTAAAACCTAAAGGGAAAGGCCTAGCACCAAATTGCATTAGCCTTCTGATCTAACTTGTGGAGGCAGTCAAAATGATCCTTAGAATTCTTCCCTACCTCTTTCCTCTTCTGAGATAGAAGGTGCTCCAACCTGCTGCAAAAATGCTTGATATTGAGAGTGAGCGAAACTAATGAAAACATTGTTGGGGTAAAACCTAAAGGGAAAGGCCTAGCCCCAAATTGCATTGTCCATCTGATCTAACTTCTGGAGGTAGTCAAAAAGATCCTTAGAATTCTTCCCTACCTCCTCCCTCTGCTGAGATACAGGGCGCTCCAACCTGCTGTAAAATGCTTGATTTTGAGGGTGATCGAAACTAATGAAAACATTGTTGGGGTAAAACCTAAAGGGAAAGGCCTAGCACCAAATTGCATTGGCCATCTGATCTAACTTCTGGAGGCAATCAAAATGAGTATTTGAATTCTTCCCTACCTTATTCCTCTGCTCAGATACAAGGTGCTCCAACCTGCTGTAATATGCCTGATTTTGAGATTGAGCGAAACTAATGAAAACATTGTTGGGGTAAAACCTAAAGGGAAAGGCCTAGCACCAAATTGCATTAGCCTTCTGATCTAACTTGTGGAGGCAGTCAAAATGATCCTTAGAATTCTTCCCTACCTCTTTCCTCTTCTGAGATAGAAGGTGCTCCAACCTGCTGCAAAAATGCTTGATATTGAGAGTGAGCGAAACTAATGAAAACATTGTTGGGGTAAAACCTAAAGGGAAAGGCCTAGCCCCAAATTGCATTGTCCATCTGATCTAACTTCTGGAGGTAGTCAAAAAGATCCTTAGAATTCTTCCCTACCTCCTCCCTCTGCTGAGATACAGGGCGCTCCAACCTGCTGTAAAATGCTTGATTTTGAGGGTGATCGAAACTAATGAAAACATTGTTGGGGTAAAACCTAAAGGGAAAGGCCTAGCACCAAATTGCATTGGCCATCTGATCTAACTTCTGGAGGCAATCAAAATGAGTATTTGAATTCTTCCCTACCTTATTCCTCTGCTCAGATACAAGGTGCTCCAACCTGCTGTAATATGCCTGATTTTGAGATTGAGCGAAACTAATGAAAACTTTGTTAGGGTAAAACCTAAAGGGAAAGGCCTAGCACCAAATTGCATTGGCCATCTGATCTAACTTCTGGAGGCAGTCAAAATGAGTATTTGAATTCTTCCCTACCTTATTCCTCTGCTCAAATGCAAGGTGTTCCAACCTGCTGCAAAAAAGGTTGATTTTGAGAGTGAGCGAAACTAATGAAAACATTGTTGGGGTAAAACCTAAAGGGAAAGGCCTAGCACCAAATTGCATTGGCCATCTGATCTAATTTCTGGAGACAGTCAAAATGATCCTTAGAATTCTTCCCTACCTGTTTCCCCTGCTCAGATACAAGGTGCTCCAACCTGCTGTAATATGCCTGATTTTGAGAGTGAGCGAAACTAATGAAAACATTGTTGGGGTAAAACCTAAAGGGAAAGGCCTAGCACCAAATTGCATTGGCCATCTGATCTAACTTCTGGAGGCAATCAAAATGAGTATTTGAATTCTTCCCTACCTTATTCCTCTGCTCAGATACAAGGTGCTCCAACCTGCTGTAATATGCCTGATTTTGAGAGTGAGCGAAACTAATGAAAACATTGTTGGGGTAAAACCTAAAGGGAAAGGCCTAGCACCAAATTGCATTGGCCATCTGATCAAACTTCTGGAGGCAGTCAAAATGATCCTTAGAATTCCTCCCTACCTCTTTCCTCTGCTGATATACAGGGTGCTCCAACCTGCTGTAAAATGCTTGATTTTGAGTGTGAGCGAATCTAATCAAAACATTGTTGGGGTAAAACCTAAAGGGAAAGGCCTAGCACCAAATTGCATTGGCCATCTGATCTAACTTCTGCAGACAGTCAAAAAGATCCATAGAATTCTTCCCTACCTCTCTCTTCTGCAGGATACAGGGTGCTCCAACCTGCTGTAAAATGCTTGATTTTGAGAGTGATCGAAACTAAAGAAAACATTGTTGGGGTAAAACCTAAAGGGAAAGGCCTAGCACCAAATTGCATTGGCCATCTGATCTAACTTCTGGTGACAGTCAAAATGAGTATTTGAATTCTTCCCTACCTTATTCCTCTGCTCAGATGCAAGGTGTTCCAACCTGCTGTAATATGCCTGATTTTGAGAGTGAGCGAAACTAATGAAAACATTGTTGGGGTAAAACCTAAAGGGAAAGGCCTAGCACCAAATTGCATTGGCCATCTGATCTAATTTCTTGAGACAGTCAAAATGATCCTTAGAATTCTTCCCTACCTCTTTCGCCTGCTCAGATACAAGGTGCTCCAACATGCTGTAATATGCCTGATTTTGAGAGTGAGCGAAACTAATGAAAACATTGTTGGGGTAAAACCTAAAGGGAAAGGCCTAGCACCAAATTGCATTGGCCATCTGATCTAACTTCTGGAGGCAGTCAAAATGAGTATTTCAATTCTTCCCTACCTCTTTCCTCTGCTGAGATACAGGGTGGTCCATCCTGCTGTAAAATGCTTGATTTCTAGAGTGAGCGAAACTAATGAAAACATTGTTGGGGTAAAACCTAAAGGGAAAGGCCTAGCCCCAAATTGCATTGTCCATCTGATCTAACTTCTGGAGGCAGTCAAAAAGATCCTTAGAATTCTTCCCTACCTCCTCCCTCTGCTGAGATACAGGGCGCTCCAACCTGCTGTAAAATGCTTGATTTTGAGAGTGATCGAAACTAATGAAAACATTGTTGGGGTAAAACCTAAAGGGAAAGGCCTAGCACCAAATTGCATTGGCCATCTGATCTAACTTCTGGAAGCAATCAAAATGAGTATTTGAATTCTTCCCTACCTCTTTCCCCTGCTCAGATACAAGGTGCTCCAACCTGCTGTAATATGCCTGATTTTGAGAGTGAGCGAAACTAATGAAAACATTGTTGGGGTAAAACCTAAAGGGAAAGGCCTAGCACCAAATTGCATTGGCCATCTGATCTAACTTCTGGAGGCAATCAAAATGAGTATTTGAATTCTTCCTACCTTATTCCTCTGCTCAGATACAAGGTGCTCCAACCTGCTGTAATATGCCTGATTTTGAGAGTGAGCGAAACTAATGAAAACATTGTTGGGGTAAAACCTAAAGGGAAAGGCCTAGCACCAAATTGCATTGGCCATCTGATCAAACTTCTGGAGGCAGTCAAAATGATCCTTAGAATTCCTCCCTACCTCTTTCCTCTGCTGATATACAGGGTGCTCCAACCTGCTGTAAAATGCTTGATTTTGAGTGTGAGCGAATCTAATCAAAACATTGTTGGGGTAAAACCTAAAGGGAAAGGCCTAGCACCAAATTGCATTGGCCATCTGATCTAACTTCTGCAGACAGTCAAAAAGATCCATAGAATTCTTCCCTACCTCTCTCTTCTGCAGGATACAGGGTGCTCCAACCTGCTGTAAAATGCTTGATTTTGAGAGTGATCGAAACTAAAGAAAACATTGTTGGGGTAAAACCTAAAGGGAAAGGCCTAGCACCAAATTGCATTGGCCATCTGATCTAACTTCTGGAGACAGTCAAAATGAGTATTTGAATTCTTCCCTACCTTATTCCTCTGCTCAGATGCAAGGTGTTCCAACCTGCTGTAATATGCCTGATTTTGAGAGTGAGCGAAACTAATGAAAACATTGTTGGGGTAAAACCTAAAGGGAAAGGCCTAGCACCAAATTGCATTGGCCATCTGATCTAACTTCTGGAGGCAATCAAAATGAGTATTTGAATTCTTCCCTACCTTATTCCTCTGCTCAGATACAAGGTGCTCCAACCTGCTGTAATATGCCTGATTTTGAGATTGAGCGAAACTAATGAAAACTTTGTTAGGGTAAAACCTAAAGGGAAAGGCCTAGCACCAAATTGCATTGGCCATCTGATCTAACTTCTGGAGGCAGTCAAAATGAGTATTTGAATTCTTCCCTACCTTATTCCTCTGCTCAAATGCAAGGTGTTCCAACCTGCTGCAAAAAAGGTTGATTTTGAGAGTGAGCGAAACTAATGAAAACATTGTTGGGGTAAAACCTAAAGGGAAAGGCCTAGCACCAAATTGCATTGGCCATCTGATCTAATTTCTGGAGACAGTCAAAATGATCCTTAGAATTCTTCCCTACCTGTTTCCCCTGCTCAGATACAAGGTGCTCCAACCTGCTGTAATATGCCTGATTTTGAGAGTGAGCGAAACTAATGAAAACATTGTTGGGGTAAAACCTAAAGGGAAAGGCCTAGCACCAAATTGCATTGGCCATCTGATCTAACTTCTGGAGGCAATCAAAATGAGTATTTGAATTCTTCCCTACCTTATTCCTCTGCTCAGATACAAGGTGCTCCAACCTGCTGTAATATGCCTGATTTTGAGAGTGAGCGAAACTAATGAAAACATTGTTGGGGTAAAACCTAAAGGGAAAGGCCTAGCACCAAATTGCATTGGCCATCTGATCAAACTTCTGGAGGCAGTCAAAATGATCCTTAGAATTCCTCCCTACCTCTTTCCTCTGCTGATATACAGGGTGCTCCAACCTGCTGTAAAATGCTTGATTTTGAGTGTGAGCGAATCTAATCAAAACATTGTTGGGGTAAAACCTAAAGGGAAAGGCCTAGCACCAAATTGCATTGGCCATCTGATCTAACTTCTGCAGACAGTCAAAAAGATCCATAGAATTCTTCCCTACCTCTCTCTTCTGCAGGATACAGGGTGCTCCAACCTGCTGTAAAATGCTTGATTTTGAGAGTGATCGAAACTAAAGAAAACATTGTTGGGGTAAAACCTAAAGGGAAAGGCCTAGCACCAAATTGCATTGGCCATCTGATCTAACTTCTGGTGACAGTCAAAATGAGTATTTGAATTCTTCCCTACCTTATTCCTCTGCTCAGATGCAAGGTGTTCCAACCTGCTGTAATATGCCTGATTTTGAGAGTGAGCGAAACTAATGAAAACATTGTTGGGGTAAAACCTAAAGGGAAAGGCCTAGCACCAAATTGCATTGGCCATCTGATCTAATTTCTTGAGACAGTCAAAATGATCCTTAGAATTCTTCCCTACCTCTTTCGCCTGCTCAGATACAAGGTGCTCCAACATGCTGTAATATGCCTGATTTTGAGAGTGAGCGAAACTAATGAAAACATTGTTGGGGTAAAACCTAAAGGGAAAGGCCTAGCACCAAATTGCATTGGCCATCTGATCTAACTTCTGGAGGCAGTCAAAATGAGTATTTCAATTCTTCCCTACCTCTTTCCTCTGCTGAGATACAGGGTGGTCCATCCTGCTGTAAAATGCTTGATTTCTAGAGTGAGCGAAACTAATGAAAACATTGTTGGGGTAAAACCTAAAGGGAAAGGCCTAGCCCCAAATTGCATTGTCCATCTGATCTAACTTCTGGAGGCAGTCAAAAAGATCCTTAGAATTCTTCCCTACCTCCTCCCTCTGCTGAGATACAGGGCGCTCCAACCTGCTGTAAAATGCTTGATTTTGAGAGTGATCGAAACTAATGAAAACATTGTTGGGGTAAAACCTAAAGGGAAAGGCCTAGCACCAAATTGCATTGGCCATCTGATCTAACTTCTGGAAGCAATCAAAATGAGTATTTGAATTCTTCCCTACCTCTTTCCCCTGCTCAGATACAAGGTGCTCCAACCTGCTGTAATATGCCTGATTTTGAGAGTGAGCGAAACTAATGAAAACATTGTTGGGGTAAAACCTAAAGGGAAAGGCCTAGCACCAAATTGCATTGGCCATCTGATCTAACTTCTGGAGGCAATCAAAATGAGTATTTGAATTCTTCCCTACCTTATTCCTCTGCTCAGATACAAGGTGCTCCAACCTGCTGTAATATGCCTGATTTTGAGAGTGAGCGAAACTAATGAAAACATTGTTGGGGTAAAACCTAAAGGGAAAGGCCTAGCACCAAATTGCATTGGCCATCTGATCAAACTTCTGGAGGCAGTCAAAATGATCCTTAGAATTCCTCCCTACCTCTTTCCTCTGCTGATATACAGGGTGCTCCAACCTGCTGTAAAATGCTTGATTTTGAGTGTGAGCGAATCTAATCAAAACATTGTTGGGGTAAAACCTAAAGGGAAAGGCCTAGCACCAAATTGCATTGGCCATCTGATCTAACTTCTGCAGACAGTCAAAAAGATCCATAGAATTCTTCCCTACCTCTCTCTTCTGCAGGATACAGGGTGCTCCAACCTGCTGTAAAATGCTTGATTTTGAGAGTGATCGAAACTAAAGAAAACATTGTTGGGGTAAAACCTAAAGGGAAAGGCCTAGCACCAAATTGCATTGGCCATCTGATCTAACTTCTGGAGACAGTCAAAATGAGTATTTGAATTCTTCCCTACCTTATTCCTCTGCTCAGATGCAAGGTGTTCCAACCTGCTGTAATATGCCTGATTTTGAGAGTGAGCGAAACTAATGAAAACATTGTTGGGGTAAAACCTAAAGGGAAAGGCCTAGCACCAAATTGCATTGGCCATCTGATCTAATTTCTTGAGACAGTCAAAATGATCCTTAGAATTCTTCCCTACCTCTTTCGCCTGCTCAGATACAAGGTGCTCCAACATGCTGTAATATGCCTGATTTTGAGAGTGAGCGAAACTAATGAAAACATTGTTGGGGTAAAACCTAAAGGGAAAGGCCTAGCACCAAATTGCATTGGCCATCTGATCTAACTTCTGGAGGCAGTCAAAATGAGTATTTCAATTCTTCCCTACCTCTTTCCTCTGCTGAGATACAGGGTGGTCCATCCTGCTGTAAAATGCTTGATTTCTAGAGTGAGCGAAACTAATGAAAACATTGTTGGGGTAAAACCTAAAGGGAAAGGCCTAGCCCCAAATTGCATTGTCCATCTGATCTAACTTCTGGAGGCAGTCAAAAAGATCCTTAGAATTCTTCCCTACCTCCTCCCTCTGCTGAGATACAGGGCGCTCCAACCTGCTGTAAAATGCTTGATTTTGAGAGTGATCGAAACTAATGAAAACATTGTTGGGGTAAAACCTAAAGGGAAAGGCCTAGCACCAAATTGCATTGGCCATCTGATCTAACTTCTGGAAGCAATCAAAATGAGTATTTGAATTCTTCCCTACCTCTTTCCCCTGCTCAGATACAAGGTGCTCCAACCTGCTGTAATATGCCTGATTTTGAGAGTGAGCGAAACTAATGAAAACATTGTTGGGGTAAAACCTAAAGGGAAAGGCCTAGCACCAAATTGCATTGGCCATCTGATCAAACTTCTGGAGGCAGTCAAAATGATCCTTAGAATTCCTCCCTACCTCTTTCCTCTGCTGATATACAGGGTGCTCCAACCTGCTGTAAAATGCTTGATTTTGAGTGTGAGCGAATCTAATCAAAACATTGTTGGGGTAAAACCTAAAGGGAAAGGCCTAGCACCAAATTGCATTGGCCATCTGATCTAACTTCTGCAGACAGTCAAAAAGATCCATAGAATTCTTCCCTACCTCTCTCTTCTGCAGGATACAGGGTGCTCCAACCTGCTGTAAAATGCTTGATTTTGAGAGTGATCGAAACTAAAGAAAACATTGTTGGGGTAAAACCTAAAGGGAAAGGCCTAGCACCAAATTGCATTGGCCATCTGATCTAACTTCTGGAGACAGTCAAAATGAGTATTTGAATTCTTCCCTACCTTATTCCTCTGCTCAGATGCAAGGTGTTCCAACCTGCTGTAATATGCCTGATTTTGAGAGTGAGCGAAACTAATGAAAACATTGTTGGGGTAAAACCTAAAGGGAAAGGCCTAGCACCAAATTGCATTGGCCATCTGATCTAATTTCTTGAGACAGTCAAAATGATCCTTAGAATTCTTCCCTACCTCTTTCGCCTGCGCAGATACAAGGTGCTCCAACATGCTGTAATATGCCTGATTTTGAGAGTGAGCGAAACTAATGAAAACATTGTTGGGGTAAAACCTAAAGGGAAAGGCCTAGCACCAAATTGCATTGGCCATCTGATCTAACTTCTGGAGGCAGTCAAAATGAGTATTTCAATTCTTCCCTACCTCTTTCCTCTGCTGAGATACAGGGTGGTCCATCCTGCTGTAAAATGCTTGATTTCTAGAGTGAGCGAAACTAATGAAAACATTGTTGGGGTAAAACCTAAAGGGAAAGGCCTAGCCCCAAATTGCATTGTCCATCTGATCTAACTTCTGGAGGCAGTCAAAAAGATCCTTAGAATTCTTCCCTACCTCCTCCCTCTGCTGAGATACAGGGCGCTCCAACCTGCTGTAAAATGCTTGATTTTGAGAGTGATCGAAACTAATGAAAACATTGTTGGGGTAAAACCTAAAGGGAAAGGCCTAGCACCAAATTGCATTGGCCATCTGATCTAACTTCTGGAAGCAATCAAAATGAGTATTTGAATTCTTCCCTACCTTATTCCTCTGCTCAGATACAAGGTGCTCCAACCTGCTGTAATATGCCTGATTTTGAGACTGAGCGAAACTAATGAAAACATTGTTAGGGTAAAACCTAAAGGGAAAGGCCTAGCACCAAATTGCATTGGCCATCTGATCAAACTTCTGGAGGCAGTCAAAATGATTCTTAGAATTCTTCCCTACCTCTTTCCTCTGCTGATATACAGGGTGCTCCAACCTGCTGTAAAATGCTTGATTTTGAGTGTGAGCGAATCTAATCAAAACATTGTTGGGGTAAAACCTAAAGGGAAAGGCCTAGCACCAAATTGCATTGGCCATCTGATCTAACTTCTGGAGGCAGTCAAAATGAGTATTTCAATTCTTCCCTACCTCTTTCCTCTGCTGAGATACAGGGTGGTCCATCCTGCTGTAAAATGCTTGATTTCTAGAGTGAGCGAAACTAATGAAAACATTGTTGGGGTAAAACCTAAAGGGAAAGGCCTAGCACCAAATTGCATTGGCCATCTGATCTAATTTCTGGAGACAGTCAAAATGATCCTTAGAATTCTTCCCTACCTTATTCCTCTGCTCAGATACAAGGTGCTCCAACCTGCTGTAAAATGCCTGATTTTGAGAGTGAGCGAAACTAATGAAAACATTGTTAGGGTAAAACCTAAAGGGAAAGGCCTAGCACCAAATTGCATTGGCCATCTGATCTAACTTCTGGAGGCAGTCAAAATGATCCTTAGAATTCTTCCCTACCTCTTTCCTCTGCTGATATACAGGGTGCTCCAACCTGCTGTAAAATGCTTGATTTTGAGTGTGAGCGAATCTAATCAAAACATTGTTGGGGTAAAACCTAAAGGGAAAGGCCTAGCACCAAATTGCATTGGCCATCTGATCTAACTTCTGGAGGCAGTCAAAATGAGTATTTCAATTCTTCCCTACCTCTTTCCTCTGCTGAGATACAGGGTGGTCCATCCTGCTGTAAAATGCTTGATTTCTAGAGTGAGCGAAACTAATGAAAACATTGTTGGGGTAAAACCTAAAGGGAAAGGTCTAGCACCAAATTGCATTAGCCTTCTGATCTAACTTGTGGAGGCAGTCAAAATGATCCTTAGAATTCTTCCCTACCTCTTTCCTCTTCTGAGATAGAAGGTGCTCCAACCTGCTGCAAAAATGCTTGATATTGAGAGCGAGCGAAACTAATGAAAACATTGTTGGGGTAAAACCTAAAGGGAAAGGCCTAGCCCCAAATTGCATTGTCCATCTGATCTAACTTCTGGAGGCAGTCAAAATGAGTATTTGAATTCTTCCCTACCTCCTCCCTCTGCTGAGATACAGGGCGCTCCAACCTGCTGTAAAATGCTTGATTTTGAGAGTGATCGAAACTAATGAAAACATTGTTGGGGTAAAACCTAAAGGGAAAGGCCTAGCACCAAATTGCATTGGCCATCTGATCTAACTTCTGGAGGCAATCAAAATGAGTATTTGAATTCTTCCCTACCTTATTCCTCTGCTCAGATACAAGGTGCTCCAACCTGCTGTAATATGCCTGATTTTCAGAGTGATCGAAACTAATGAAAACATTGTTGGGGTAAAACCTAAAGGGAAAGGCCTAGCACCAAATTGCATTGGCCATCTGATCTAACTTCTGGAGGTAGTCAAAATGAGTATTTGAATTCTTCCCTACCTTATTCCTCTGCTCAGATAAAAGGTGCTCCAACCTGCTTTAAAATGCTTGATTCGAGAGTGAGCGAAACTAATGATTTACATAGTTCGGGTAAAACCTAAAGGGAAAGGCCTACCACCAAATTGCATTGGCCATCTGATCTAACTTCTGGAGGCAGTCAAAATGAGTATTTGAATTCTTCCCTACCTTATTCCTCTGCTCAGATGCAAGGTGTTCCAACCTGCTGCAAAAAAGGTTGATTTTGAGAGTGAGCGAAACTAATGAAAACATTGTTGCGGTAAAACCTAAAGGGAAAGGCCTAGCACCAAATTGCATTGGCCATCTGATCTAATTTCTGGAGACAGTCAAAATGATCCTTAGAATTCTTCCCTACCTCTTTCCCCTGCTCAGATACAAGGTGCTCCAACCAGCTGTAATATGCCTGATTTTGAGAGTGAGCGAAACTAATGAAAACATTGTTGGGGTAAAACCTAAAGGGAAAGGCCTAGCACCAAATTGCATTGGCCATCTGATCTAACTTCTGGAGGCAGTCAAAATGAGTATTTCAATTCTTCCCTACCTCTTTCCTCTGCTGAGATACAGGGTGGTCCATCCTGCTGTAAAATGCTTGATTTCTAGAGTGAGCGAAACTAATGAAAACATTGTTGGGGTAAAACCTAAAGGGAAAGGCCTAGCACCAAATTGCATTAGCCTTCTGATCTAACTTGTGGAGGCAGTCAAAATGATCCTTAGAATTCTTCCCTACCTCTTTCCTCTTCTGAGATAGAAGGTGCTCCAACCTGCTGCAAAAATGCTTGATATTGAGAGTGAGCGAAACTAATGAAAACATTGTTGGGGTAAAACCTAAAGGAAAAGGCCTAGCCCCAAATTGCATTGTCCATCTGATCTAACTTCTGGAGGCAGTCAAAAAGATCCTTAGAATTCTTCCCTACCTCCTCCCTCTGCTGAGATACAGGGCGCTCCAACCTGCTGTAAAATGCTTGATTTTGAGAGTGATCGAAACTAATGAAAACATTGTTGGGGTAAAACCTAAAGGGAAAGGCCTAGCACCAAATTGCATTGGCCATCTCATCTAACTTCTGGAAGCAATCAAAATGAGTATTTGAATTCTTCCCTACCTCTTTCCCCTGCTCAGATACAAGGTGCTCCAACCTGCTGTAATATGCCTGATTTTGAGAGTGAGCGAAACTAATGAAAACATTGTTGGGGTAAAACCTAAAGGGAAAGGCCTAGCACCAAATTGCATTGGCCATCTGATCAAACTTCTGGAGGCAGTCAAAATGATCCTTAGAATTCCTCCCTACCTCTTTCCTCTGCTGATATACAGGGTGCTCCAACCTGCTGTAAAATGCTTGATTTTGAGTGTGAGCGAATCTAATCAAAACATTGTTGGGGTAAAACCTAAAGGGAAAGGCCTAGCACCAAATTGCATTGGCCATCTGATCTAACTTCTGCAGACAGTCAAAAAGATCCATAGAATTCTTCCCTACCTCTCTCTTCTGCAGGATACAGGGTGCTCCAACCTGCTGTAAAATGCTTGATTTTGAGAGTGATCGAAACTAAAGAAAACATTGTTGGGGTAAAACCTAAAGGGAAAGGCCTAGCACCAAATTGCATTGGCCATCTGATCTAACTTCTGGAGACAGTCAAAATGAGTATTTGAATTCTTCCCTACCTTATTCCTCTGCTCAGATGCAAGGTGTTCCAACCTGCTGTAATATGCCTGATTTTGAGAGTGAGCGAAACTAATGAAAACATTGTTGGGGTAAAACCTAAAGGGAAAGGCCTAGCACCAAATTGCATTGGCCATCTGATCTAATTTCTTGAGACAGTCAAAATGATCCTTAGAATTCTTCCCTACCTCTTTCGCCTGCTCAGATACAAGGTGCTCCAACATGCTGTAATATGCCTGATTTTGAGAGTGAGCGAAACTAATGAAAACATTGTTGGGGTAAAACCTAAAGGGAAAGGCCTAGCACCAAATTGCATTGGCCATCTGATCTAACTTCTGGAGGCAGTCAAAATGAGTATTTCAATTCTTCCCTACCTCTTTCCTCTGCTGAGATACAGGGTGGTCCATCCTGCTGTAAAATGCTTGATTTCTAGAGTGAGCGAAACTAATGAAAACATTGTTGGGGTAAAACCTAAAGGGAAAGGCCTAGCCCCAAATTGCATTGTCCATCTGATCTAACTTCTGGAGGCAGTCAAAAAGATCCTTAGAATTCTTCCCTACCTCCTCCCTCTGCTGAGATACAGGGCGCTCCAACCTGCTGTAAAATGCTTGATTTTGAGAGTGATCGAAACTAATGAAAACATTGTTGGGGTAAAACCTAAAGGGAAAGGCCTAGCCCCAAATTGCATTGGCCATCTGATCTAACTTCTGGAAGCAATCAAAATGAGTATTTGAATTCTTCCCTACCTCTTTCCCCTGCTCAGATACAAGGTGCTCCAACCTGCTGTAATATGCCTGATTTTGAGAGTGATCGAAACTAATGAAAACATTGTTGGGGTAAAACCTAAAGGGAAAGGCCTAGCACCAAATTGCATTGGCCATCTGATCTAACTTCTGGAGGCAATCAAAATGAGTATTTGAATTCTTCCCTACCTTATTCCTCTGCTCAGATACAAGGTGCTCCAACCTGCTGTAATATGCCTGATTTTGAGAGTGAGCGAAACTAATGAAAACATTGTTGGGGTAAAACCTAAAGGGAAAGGCCTAGCACCAAATTGCATTGGCCATCTGATCAAACTTCTGGAGGCAGTCAAAATGATCCTTAGAATTCCTCCCTACCTCTTTCCTCTGCTGATATACAGGGTGCTCCAACCTGCTGTAAAATGCTTGATTTTGAGTGTGAGCGAATCTAATCAAAACATTGTTGGGGTAAAACCTAAAGGGAAAGGCCTAGCACCAAATTGCATTGGCCATCTGATCTAACTTCTGCAGACAGTCAAAAAGATCCATAGAATTCTTCCCTACCTCTCTCTTCTGCAGGATACAGGGTGCTCCAACCTGCTGTAAAATGCTTGATTTTGAGAGTGATCGAAACTAAAGAAAACATTGTTGGGGTAAAACCTAAAGGGAAAGGCCTAGCACCAAATTGCATTGGCCATCTGATCTAACTTCTGGAGACAGTCAAAATGAGTATTTGAATTCTTCCCTACCTTATTCCTCTGCTCAGATGCAAGGTGTTCCAACCTGCTGTAATATGCCTGATTTTGAGAGTGAGCGAAACTAATGAAAACATTGTTGGGGTAAAACCTAAAGGGAAAGGCCTAGCACCAAATTGCATTGGCCATCTGATCTAATTTCTTGAGACAGTCAAAATGATCCTTAGAATTCTTCCCTACCTCTTTCGCCTGCGCAGATACAAGGTGCTCCAACATGCTGTAATATGCCTGATTTTGAGAGTGAGCGAAACTAATGAAAACATTGTTGGGTAAAACCTAAAGGGAAAGGCCTAGCACCAAATTGCATTGGCCATCTGATCTAACTTCTGGAGGCAGTCAAAATGAGTATTTCAATTCTTCCCTACCTCTTTCCTCTGCTGAGATACAGGGTGGTCCATCCTGCTGTAAAATGCTTGATTTCTAGAGTGAGCGAAACTAATGAAAACATTGTTGGGGTAAAACCTAAAGGGAAAGGCCTAGCCCCAAATTGCATTGTCCATCTGATCTAACTTCTGGAGGCAGTCAAAAAGATCCTTAGAATTCTTCCCTACCTCCTCCCTCTGCTGAGATACAGGGCGCTCCAACCTGCTGTAAAATGCTTGATTTTGAGAGTGATCGAAACTAATGAAAACATTGTTGGGGTAAAACCTAAAGGGAAAGGCCTAGCACCAAATTGCATTGGCCATCTGATCTAACTTCTGGAAGCAATCAAAATGAGTATTTGAATTCTTCCCTACCTTATTCCTCTGCTCAGATACAAGGTGCTCCAACCTGCTGTAATATGCGTGATTTTGAGACTGAGCGAAACTAATGAAAACATTGTTAGGGTAAAACCTAAAGGGAAAGGCCTAGCACCAAATTGCATTGGCCATCTGATCTAATTTCTGGAGACAGTCAAAATGATCCTTAGAATTCTTCCCTACCTTATTCCTCTGCTCAGATACAAGGTGCTCCAACCTGCTGTAATATGCCTGATTTTGAGAGTGAGCGAAACTAATGAAAACATTGTTAGGGTAAAACCTAAAGGGAAAGGCCTAGCACCAAATTGCATTGGCCATCTGATCTAACTTCTGGAGGCAGTCAAAATGATCCTTAGAATTCTTCCCTACCTCTTTCCTCTGCTGATATACAGGGTGCTCCAACCTGCTGTAAAATGCTTGATTTTGAGTGTGAGCGAATCTAATCAAAACATTGTTGGGGTAAAACCTAAAGGGAAAGGCCTAGCACCAAATTGCATTGGCCATCTGATCTAACTTCTGGAGGCAGTCAAAATGAGTATTTCAATTCTTCCCTACCTCTTTCCTCTGCTGAGATACAGGGTGGTCCATCCTGCTGTAAAATGCTTGATTTCTAGAGTGAGCGAAACTAATGAAAACATTGTTGGGGTAAAACCTAAAGGGAAAGGTCTAGCACCAAATTGCATTAGCCTTCTGATCTAACTTGTGGAGGCAGTCAAAATGATCCTTAGAATTCTTCCCTACCTCTTTCCTCTTCTGAGATAGAAGGTGCTCCAACCTGCTGCAAAAATGCTTGATATTGAGAGCGAGCGAAACTAATGAAAACATTGTTGGGGTAAAACCTAAAGGGAAAGGCCTAGCCCCAAATTGCATTGTCCATCTGATCTAACTTCTGGAGGCAGTCAAAATGAGTATTTGAATTCTTCCCTACCTCCTCCCTCTGCTGAGATACAGGGCGCTCCAACCTGCTGTAAAATGCTTGATTTTGAGAGTGATCGAAACTAATGAAAACATTGTTGGGGTAAAACCTAAAGGGAAAGGCCTAGCACCAAATTGCATTGGCCATCTGATCTAACTTCTGGAGGCAATCAAAATGAGTATTTGAATTCTTCCCTACCTTATTCCTCTGCTCAGATACAAGGTGCTCCAACCTGCTGTAATATGCCTGATTTTCAGAGTGATCGAAACTAATGAAAACATTGTTGGGGTAAAACCTAAAGGGAAAGGCCTAGCACCAAATTGCATTGGCCATCTGATCTAACTTCTGGAGGTAGTCAAAATGAGTATTTGAATTCTTCCCTACCTTATTCCTCTGCTCAGATAAAAGGTGCTCCAACCTGCTTTAAAATGCTTGATTCCGAGAGTGAGCGAAACTAATGATTTACATAGTTCGGGTAAAACCTAAAGGGAAAGGCCTACCACCAAATTGCATTGGCCATCTGATCTAACTTCTGGAGGCAGTCAAAATGAGTATTTGAATTCTTCCCTACCTTATTCCTCTGCTCAGATGCAAGGTGTTCCAACCTGCTGCAAAAAAGGTTGATTTTGAGAGTGAGCGAAACTAATGAAAACATTGTTGCGGTAAAACCTAAAGGGAAAGGCCTAGCACCAAATTGCATTGGCCATCTGATCTAATTTCTGGAGACAGTCAAAATGATCCTTAGAATTCTTCCCTACCTCTTTCCCCTGCTCAGATACAAGGTGCTCCAACCAGCTGTAATATGCCTGATTTTGAGAGTGAGCGAAACTAATGAAAACATTGTTGGGGTAAAACCTAAAGGGAAAGGCCTAGCACCAAATTGCATTGGCCATCTGATCTAACTTCTGGAGGCAGTCAAAATGAGTATTTCAATTCTTCCCTACCTCTTTCCTCTGCTGAGATACAGGGTGGTCCATCCTGCTGTAAAATGCTTGATTTCTAGAGTGAGCGAAACTAATGAAAACATTGTTGGGGTAAAACCTAAAGGGAAAGGTCTAGCACCAAATTGCATTAGCCTTCTGATCTAACTTGTGGAGGCAGTCAAAATGATCCTTAGAATTCTTCCCTACCTCTTTCCTCTTCTGAGATAGAAGGTGCTCCAACCTGCTGCAAAAATGCTTGATATTGAGAGTGAGCGAAACTAATGAAAACATTGTTGGGGTAAAACCTAAAGGAAAGGCCTAGCCCCAAATTGCATTGTCCATCTGATCTAACTTCTGGAGGCAGTCAAAAAGATCCTTAGAATTCTTCCCTACCTCCTCCCTCTGCTGAGATACAGGGCGCTCCAACCTGCTGTAAAATGCTTGATTTTGAGAGTGATCGAAACTAATGAAAACATTGTTGGGGTAAAACCTAAAGGGAAAGGCCTAGCACCAAATTGCATTGGCCATCTGATCTAACTTCTGGAGGCAGTCAAAATGAGTATTTGAATTCTTCCCTACCTTATTCCTCTGCTCAGATGCAAGGTGTTCCAACCTGCTTTAAAAAGGTTGATTTTGAGAGTGAGCGAAACTAATGAAAACATTGTTGGGGTAAAACCTAAAGGGAAAGGCCTAGCACCAAATTGCATTGGCCATCTGATCTAATTTCTGGAGACAGTCAAAATGATCCTTAGAATTCTTCCCTACCTTATTCCTCTGCTCAGATACAAGGTGCTCCAACCTGCTGTAATATGCCTGATTTTGAGAGTGAGCGAAACTAATGAAAACATTGTTAGGGTAAAACCTAAAGGGAAAGGCCTAGCACCAAATTGCATTGGCCATCTGATCTAACTTCTGGAGGCAGTCAAAATGATCCTTAGAATTCTTCCCTACCTCTTTCCTCTGCTGATATACAGGGTGCTCCAACCTGCTGTAAAATGCTTGATTTTGAGTGTGAGCGAATCTAATCAAAACATTGTTGGGGTAAAACCTAAAGGGAAAGGCCTAGCACCAAATTGCATTGGCCATCTGATCTAACTTCTGGAGGCAGTCTAAATGAGTATTTCAATTCTTCCCTACCTCTTTCCTCTGCTGAGATACAGGGTGGTCCATCCTGCTGTAAAATGCTTGATTTCTAGAGTGAGCGAAACTAATGAAAACATTGTTGGGGTAAAACCTAAAGGGAAAGGCCTAGCACCAAATTGCATTGGCCATCTGATCTAACTTCTGGAGGCAGTCAAAATGATCCTAAGAATTCTTCCCTACCTCTTTCCTCTGCTGATATACAGGGTGCTCCAACCTGCTGTAAAATGCTTGATTTTGAGTGCGAGCGAATCTAATCAAAACATTGTTGGGGTAAAACCTAAAGGGAAAGGCCTAGCACCAAATTGCATTGGCCATCTGATCTAACTTCTGGAGACCGTCAAAATGATCCTTAGAATTCTTCCCTACCTCTTTCCTCTGCTGATGTACAGGGTGCTCCAACCTGCTCTAAAATGCTTGATTTTGAGTGTGAGTGAAACTAATGAAAACATTGTTGGGGCAAAACCTAAAGGGAAAGGCCTAGCACCAAATTGCATTGGCCATCTGATCTAACTTCTGGAGGCAGTCAAAATGAGTATTTCAATTCTTCCCTACCTCTTTCCTCTGCTGAGTTAGAAGGTGCTCCAACCTGCTGTAAAATGCTTGATTTCGAGAGTGAGCGAAACTAATGAAAACATTGTTGGGGTAAAACCTAAAGGGAAAGGCCTAGAACCAAACCACTTTGGCCATCTGATCTAACTTCTGGAGGCAGTCAAAATGAGTATTTCAATTGTTCCGTACCTTATTCCTCTGCTCAGATGCAAGGTGCTCCAACCTGCTGCAAAAATGCTTGATTTTGAGAGTGATCGAAACTAATGAAAACATTGTTGGGGTAAAACCTAAAGGGAAAGGTCTAACACCAAATTGCGTTTGCCATCTGATCTAACTTCTGGAGACAGTCAAAATGAGTATTTCAGTTGTTCCGTACCTTATTCCTCTGCTAAGATACAAGGTGCTCCAACCTGACGTAAAATGCTTGATTTTGAGAGTGATCGAAACTAATGAAAACATTGTTGGGGTAAAACCTAAAGGGAAAGGCCTAGCACCAAATTGCATTGGCCATCTGATCTAACTTCTGGAGGCAGTCAAAATGATCCTTAGAATTCTTCCCTACCTCTTTCCTCTGCTGATATACAGGGTGATCCAACCTGCCGTAAAATGCTTGATTTCGAGAGTGAGCGAAACTAATGAAAACATTGTTGGTTTAAAACCTAAAGGGAAAGGCCTAGCACCAAATTGCATTGGCCATCTGATCTAACTTCTGGAGGCAGTCAAAATGAGTATTTGAATTCTTCCCTACCTCTTTCCTCTGCTCAGATAGAAGGTGCTCCAACCTGCTGTAAAATGCTTGATTTTGAGAGTGAGCGAAACTAATGAAAACATTGTTGGGGTAAAACCTAAAGGGAAAGGCCTAGCACCAAATTGCGTTTGCCATCTGATCTAACTTCTGGAGGCAGTCAAAATGAGTATTTGAATTCTTCCGTACCTTATTCCTTTGCTCAGATGCAAGGTGCTCCAACCTGCTGTAAAATGCTTGATTTCGAGGGTGATCGAAACTAATGAAAACATTGTTGGGGTAAAACCTAAAGGGAAAGGCCTAGCACCAAATTGCTTTAGCCATCTGATCTAACTTCTGGAGACAGTCAAAATGAGTATTTGAATTCTTCCCTACCTCTTTCCTCTGCTGAGATACAGGGTGCTCCAACCTACTGTAAAATGCTTGATTTTGAGAGTGAGCAAAACTAATGAAAACTTTGTTGGGGTAAAACCTAAAGGGAAAGGCCTAGCACCAAATTTCATTGGCCATCTGATCGAACTTCTGGAGGCAGTCAAAATGAGTATTTGAATTCTTCCCAACCTTATTCCTCTGCTCAGATACAAGGTGCTCCAACATGCTGTAATATGCCTGATTTCGAGAGTGAGCGAAACTAATGAAAACATTGTTGGGGTAAAACCTAAAGGGAAAGGCCTAGCACGAAATTGCGTTTGCCATCTGATTTAACTTCTGGAGGCAGTCAAAATGAGTATTTGAATTCTTCCTACGTCTTTCCTCTGCTGAGATACAGGGTTCACCAACCTGCTGTAAAATGCTTGATTTTGAGAGTGAGCAAAACTAATGAAAACTTTGTTGGGGTAAAACCTAAAGGGAAAGGTCTAGCACCAAATTGCGTTTGACATCTGATTTAACTTCTGGAGACAGTCAAAATGAGTATTTGAATTCTTCCCTACCTCTTTCCTCTGCTGAGATACAGGGTGCTCCAACCTGCTGTAAAATGTTTGATTTCAAGAGTGAGCGAAACTAATGAAAACATTGTTGGGGTAAAACCTAAAGGGAAAGGCCTAGCACCAAATTGCATTGGCCATCTGATCTAACTTCTGGAGGCAGTCAAAATGAGTATATGAATTCTTCCCTACCTTATTTCTCTGCTCAGATACAAGGTGCTCAAACCTGCTGTAACATGCCTGATTTCGAGAGTGAGCGAAACTAATGAAAACATTGTTGGGGTAAAACCTAAAGGGAAAGGCCTAGCACCAAATTGCATTTGCCATCTGATCTAACTTCTGGAGGCAGTCAAAATGAGTATTTGAATTCTTCCGTACCTTATTCCTCTGCTCAGATGCAAGTTGCTCCAACCTGCTGTAAAATGCTTGATTTCGAGAGTGAGCGAAACTAATGAAAACATTGTTGGGTAAAACCTAAAGGGAAAGGCCTAGCACCAAATTGCATTGGCCATCTGATCTAACTTCTGGAGACAGTCAAAATGATCCTTAGAATTCTTCCCTACCTCTTTCCTCTGCTCAGATGCAAGGTGCCCCAACCTGCTGTAAAATGCTTAATTTCAAGAGTGATTGAAATTAATGAAGACATTGTTGGGGTAAAACCTAAAGGGAAAGGCCTAGCACCAAATTGCATTTGCCATCTGATCTAACTTCTGGAGGCAGTCAAAATGAGTATTTCAATTCTTCCCTACCTCTTTCCTCTGCTGAGATACAGGGTGGTCCATCCTGCTGTAAAATGCTTGATTTCGAGAGTGAGCGAAACTAATGAAAACATTATTGCGGTAAAACCTAAAGGGAAAGGCCTAGCACCAAATTGCATTGGCCATCTGATCTAACTTCTGAAGGCAGTCAAAATGAGTATTTGAATTCTTCCCTACCTTATTCCTCTGCTGAGATACAGGGTGCTGCAACCTGCTGTAAAATATTTGATTTCGATACTGAGCGAAACTAATGAAAACAATATTGGCGTAAAACCTGAAGGGAACGGCCTAGCTCCAAATTGCATTGTCCATCTCATCTAACTTCTGGAGGCAGTCAAAATGAGTATTTGAATTCTTCCCTACCTTATTCCTGTGCTGAGATACAGGTGCTCCAACCTGCTGTAAAATGCTTGATTTCGAGAGTGAGCGAAACTAATGAAAACTTTGTTGGGGTAAAACCTAAAGGGAAAGGCCTAGCACCAAATTGCATTGGCCATCTGATCAAACTTCTGGAGGCAGTCAAAATGAGTATTTGAATTCTTCCCTACCTTATTCCTCTGCTCAGATACAAGGTGCTCAAACCTGCTGTAATAAGCCTGATTTCGAGAGTGAGTGAAACTAATGAAAACATTGTTCGGGTAAAACCTAAAGGGAAAGACCAAGCACCAAATTTCATTAGCCATCTGATCTAACTTCTGGAGACAGTCAAAATTATCCTTACACTTCTTCCCTACCTCTTTCCTCTGCTCAGATGCAAATTGCTCCAACCTGCTGTAAAATGCTTGATTTTGAGAGTGATCGAAACTAATGAAAACTTTGTTGGGGTAAAACCTAAAGGGAAAGGCCTAGCACCAAATTGTATTGGCCATCTGATCTAACTTCTGGAGGCAGTCAAATTGAGTATTTGAATTCTTCCCTACCTCTTTCCTCTGCTGATATACAGGGTGCTCCAACCTGCTGTAAAATGCTTGATTTCGAGAGTGATCGAAACTAATGAAAACATGGTTGGGGTAAAACTCAAAGGGAAAGGCCTACCACCAAATTGCATTGGCCATCAGATCTAACTTCTGGAGGCAGTCAAATTGAGTATTTGAATTCTTCCCTACCTCTTTCCTCTGCTGAGATACAGGGTGCTCCAACCTGCTGTAAAATGCTTGATTTCGAGAGTGAGCGAAACTAATGAAAACATTGTTGGTTTAAAACCTAAAGGGAAAGGCCTAGCACCAAATTGCATTAGCCATCTGATCTAACTTCTGGAGGCAGTCAAATTGAGTATTTGAATTCTTCCCTACCTTATTCCTCTGCTCAGATGCAAGGTGGTCCAACCTGCTGTAAAATGCTTGATTTCAAGAGTGAGCGAAACTAATGAAAACATTCTTGGGTAAAACCTAAAGGGAAAGGCCTAGCACCAAATTGCATTGGCCATCTGATCTAACTTCTGGAGGCAGTCAAAATGAGTATTTGAATTCTTCCCTACCTTATTCCTGTGCTGAGATGCAAATTGCTCCAACCTGCTGTAAAATGCTTGATTTTGAGAGTGATCGAAACTAATGAAAACTTTGTTGGGGTAAAACCTAAAGGGAAAGTCCTAGCATCAAATTGCATTGGCCATCTGATCTAACTTCTGGAGACAGTCAAAATGAGTATTTGAATTCTTCCCTACCTCTTTCCTCTGCTGAGATACAGGGTGCTCCAACCTGCTGTAAAATGCTTGATTTCAAGAGTGAGCGAAACTAATGAAAACATTGTTGGGGTAAAACCTAAAGGGAAAGGCCTAGCACCAAATTGCATTAGCCTTCTGATCTAACTTGTGGAGGCAGTCAAAATGATCCTTAGAATTCTTCCCTACCTCTTTCCTCTTCTGAGATAGAAGGTGCTCCAACCTGCTGCAAAAATGCTTGATATTGAGAGTGAGCGAAACTAATGAAAACATTGTTGGGGTAAAACCTAAAGGGAAAGGCCTAGCCCCAAATTGCATTGGCCATCTGATCTAACTTCTGGAGGAAGTCAAGAAGATCCGTAGAATTCTTCCCTACCTCCTCCCTCTGCTGAGATACAGGGCGCTCCAACCTGCTGTAAAATGCTTGATTTTGAGAGTGATCGAAACTAATGAAAACATTGTTGGGGTAAAACCTAAAGGGAAAGGCCTAGCACCAAATTGCATTGGCCATCTGATCTAACTTCTGGAGACAGTCAAAATGAGTATTTCAGTTGTTCCGTACCTTATTCCTCTGCTAAGATACAAGGTGCTCCAACCTGACGTAAAATGCTTGATTTTGAGAGTGATCGAAACTAATGAAAACATTGTTGGGGTAAAACCTAAAGGGAAAGGCCTAGCACCAAATTGCATTGGCCATCTGATCTAACTTCTGGAGGCAGTCAAAATGAGTATTTGAATTCTTCCCTACCTTATTCCTCTGCTCAGATACAAGGTGCTCCAACATGCTGTAATATGCCTGATTTTGAGAGTGAGTGAAACTAATGAAAACAATATTGGGGTAAAACCTAAAGGGAAAGGCCTACAACCAAATTGCATTGGCCATCTGATCTAACTTCTGGAGGCAGTCAAAATGATCCTGAGAATTCTTCCCTACCTCTTTCCTCTGCTGATATACAGGGTGATCCAACCTGCCGTAAAATGCTTGATTTCGAGAGTGAGCGAAACTAATGAAAACATTGTTGGGTAAAAGCGAAAGGGAAAGGCCTAGCACCAAATTGCATTGGCCATCTGATCTAACTTCTGGAGGCAGTCAAAATGAGTGTTTGAATTCTTCCCTACCTTATTCCTCTGCTCAGATAGAAGGTGCTCCAACCAGCTGTAAAATTCTTGATATTGAGAGTGATCGAAACAAATGAAAACATTGTTGGTTTAAAACCTAAAGGGAAAGGCCTAGCACCAAATTGCATTGGCCATCTGATCTATACTTCTGGAGGCAGTCAAAATGAGTATTTGAATTCTTCCCTACCTTATTCCTCTGCTCAGATACAAGGTGCTCCAACCTGCTGTAATATGCCTGATTTCGAGAGTGAGCAAAACTATTGAAAACATTGTTCGGGTAAAACCTAAAGGGAAAGACCAAGCACCAAATTTCATTAGCCATCTGATCTAACTTCTGGAGACAGTCAAAATGATCCTTAGAATTCTTCCCTACCTCTTTCTTCTCTGAGATACAGGGTGCTCCAACCTGCTGTAAAATGCTTGAGTTTGAGAGTGATCGAAACTAATGAAAACTTTGTTGGGGTAAAACCTAAAGGGAAAGGCCTAGCACCAAATTGCGTTTGCCATCTAATCTAACTTCTGGAGGCAGTCAAAATGAGTATTTGAATTCTTCCCTACCTCTTTCCTCTGCTGAGATACAGGGTGCTCCAACCTGCTTTAAAATGCTTGATTTCGAGAGTGAGCGAAACTAATGAAAACATTGTTGGGGTAAAACCTAAAGGGAAAGGCCTAGCACCAAATTGCATTGGCCATCTGATCTAACTACTGGAGACAGTCAAAATGATCCTTAGAATTCTTCCCCACCTCTTTCCTCTGCAGAGATACAGGGTGCTCCATTCTGCTTTAAAATGCTTGATTTCGAGAGTGAGCGAAACTAATGAAAACATTGTTCGGGTAAAACCTAAAGGGAAAGGCCTTGCACCAAATTGCATTTGCCATCTGATCTAACTTCTGGAGGCAGTCAAAATGAGTATTTGAATTCTTCCCTACCTTATTCCTGTGCTGAGATATAGGGTGCTCCAACGTGCTGTAAAATGTTTGATTTCGAGAGTGAGCGAAACTAATGAAAACATGGTTGGGGTAAAACTCAAAGGGAAAGGCCTACCACCAAATTGCATTGGCCATCAGATCTAACTTCTGGAGGCAGTCAAATTGAGTATTTGAATTCTTCCCTACCTCTTTCCTCTGCTGAGATACAGGGTGCTCCAACCTGCTGTAAAATGCTTGATTTCGAGAGTGAGCGAAACTAATGAAAACATTGTTGGGGTAAAACCTAAAGGGAAAGGCCTAGCACCAAATTGCATTAGCCATCTGATCTAACTTCTGGAGGCAGTCAAATTGAGTATTTGAATTCTTCCCTACCTTATTCCTCTGCTCAGATGCAAGGTGGTCCAACCTGCTGTAAAATGCTTGATTTCAAGAGTGAGCGAAACTAATGAAAACATTCTTGGGTAAAACCTAAAGGGAAAGGCCTAGCACCAAATTGCATTGGCCATCTGATCTAACTTCTGGAGGCAGTCAAAATGAGTATTTGAATTCTTCCCTACCTTATTCCTGTGCTGAGATGCAAATTGCTCCAACCTGCTGTAAAATGCTTGATTTTGAGAGTGATCGAAACTAATGAAAACTTTGTTGGGGTAAAACCTAAAGGGAAAGTCCTAGCATCAAATTGCATTGGCCATCTGATCTAACTTCTGGAGACAGTCAAAATGAGTATTTGAATTCTTCCCTACCTCTTTCCTCTGCTGAGATACAGGGTGCTCCAACCTGCTGTAAAATGTTTGATTTCAAGAGTGAGCGAAACTAATGAAAACATTGTTGGGGTAAAACCTAAAGGGAAAGGCCTAGCACCAAATTGCATTAGCCTTCTGATCTAACTTGTGGAGGCAGTCAAAATGATCCTTAGAATTCTTCCCTACCTCTTTCCTCTTCTGAGATAGAAGGTGCTCCAACCTGCTGCAAAAATGCTTGATATTGAGAGTGAGCGAAACTAATGAAAACATTGTTGGGGTAAAACCTAAAGGGAAAGGCCTAGCCCCAAATTGCATTGGCCATCTGATCTAACTTCTGAAAGAAGTCAAGAAGATCCGTAGAATTCTTCCCTACCTCCTCCCTCTGCTGAGATACAGGGCGCTCCAACCTGCTGTAAAATGCTTGATTTTGAGAGTGATCGAAACTAATGAAAACATTGTTGGGGTAAAACCTAAAGGGAAAGGCCTAGCACCAAATTGCATTGGCCATCTGATCTAACTTCTGGAGACAGTCAAAATGAGTATTTCAGTTGTTCCGTACCTTATTCCTCTGCTAAGATACAAGGTGCTCCAACCTGACGTAAAATGCTTGATTTTGAGAGTGATCGAAACTAATGAAAACATTGTTGGGGTAAAACCTAAAGGGAAAGGCCTAGCACCAAATTGCATTGGCCATCTGATCTAACTTCTGGAGGCAGTCAAAATGAGTATTTGAATTCTTCCCTACCTTATTCCTCTGCTCAGATACAAGGTGCTCCAACATGCTGTAATATGCCTGATTTTGAGAGTGAGTGAAACTAATGAAAACAATATTGGGGTAAAACCTAAAGGGAAAGGCCTACAACCAAATTGCATTGGCCATCTGATCTAACTTCTGGAGGCAGTCAAAATGATCCTGAGAATTCTTCCCTACCTCTTTCCTCTGCTGATATACAGGGTGATCCAACCTGCCGTAAAATGCTTGATTTCGAGAGTGAGCGAAACTAATGAAAACATTGTTGGGTAAAAGCGAAAGGGAAAGGCCTAGCACCAAATTGCATTGGCCATCTGATCTAACTTCTGGAGGCAGTCAAAATGAGTGTTTGAATTCTTCCTACCTTATTCCTCTGCTCAGATAGAAGGTGCTCCAACCAGCTGTAAAATTCTTGATATTGAGAGTGATCGAAACAAATGAAAACATTGTTGGTTTAAAACCTAAAGGGAAAGGCCTAGCACCAAATTGCATTGGCCATCTGATCTATACTTCTGGAGGCAGTCAAAATGAGTATTTGAATTCTTCCCTACCTTATTCCTCTGCTCAGATACAAGGTGCTCCAACCTGCTGTAATATGCCTGATTTCGAGAGTGAGCAAAACTATTGAAAACATTGTTCGGGTAAAACCTAAAGGGAAAGACCAAGCACCAAATTTCATTAGCCATCTGATCTAACTTCTGGAGACAGTCAAAATGATCCTTAGAATTCTTCCCTACCTCTTTCTTCTCTGAGATACAGGGTGCTCCAACCTGCTGTAAAATGCTTGAGTTTGAGAGTGATCGAAACTAATGAAAACTTTGTTGGGGTAAAACCTAAAGGGAAAGGCCTAGCACCAAATTGCGTTTGCCATCTAATCTAACTTCTGGAGGCAGTCAAAATGAGTATTTGAATTCTTCCCTACCTCTTTCCTCTGCTGAGATACAGGGTGCTCCAACCTGCTTTAAAATGCTTGATTTCGAGAGTGAGCGAAACTAATGAAAACATTGTTGGGGTAAAACCTAAAGGGAAAGGCCTAGCACCAAATTGCATTGGCCATCTGATCTAACTACTGGAGACAGTCAAAATGATCCTTAGAATTCTTCCCTACCTCTTTCCTCTGCAGAGATACAGGGTGCTCCATTCTGCTTTAAAATGCTTGATTTCGAGAGTGAGCGAAACTAATGAAAACATTGTTCGGGTAAAACCTAAAGGGAAAGGCCTTGCACCAAATTGCATTTGCCATCTGATCTAACTTCTGGAGGCAGTCAAAATGAGTATTTGAATTCTTCCCTACCTTATTCCTGTGCTGAGATATAGGGTGCTCCAACGTGCTGTAAAATGTTTGATTTCGAGAGTGAGCGAAACTAATGAAAACATTATTGCGGTAACACCTAAAGGGAAAGGCCTTGCACCAAATTGCATTTGCCATCTGATCTAACTTCTGGAGGCAGTCAAAATGAGTATTTGAATTCTTCCCTACCTTATTCCTGTGCTGAGATACAGGGCGCTCCAACCTGCTGTAAAATGCTTGATTTTGAGAGTGATCGAAACTAATGAAAACATTGTTGGGGTAAAACCTAAAGGGAAAGGCCTAGCACCAAATTGCATTGGCCATCTGATCTAACTTCTGGAGGTAGTCAAAATGAGTATTTGAATTCTTCCCTACCTCCTCCCTCTGCTGAGATACAGGGTGCTCCAACCTGCTGTAAAATGCTTGATTTTGAGAGTGATCGAAACTAATGAAAACATTGTTGGGGTAAAACCTAAAGGGAAAGGCCTAGCACCAAATTGCATTGGCCATCTGATCTAACTTCTGGAGGTAGTCAAAATGAGTATTTGAATTCTTCCCTACCTTATTCCTCTGCTCAGATAAAAGGTGCTCCAACCTGCTTTAAAATGCTTGATTCCGAGAGTGAGCGAAACTAATGATAACATAGTTCGGGTAAAACCTAAAGGGACAGGCCTAGCACCAAATTGCATTGGCCATCTGATCTAACTTCTGGAGGCAGTCAAAATGAGTATTTCAATTCTTCCCTACCTCTTTCCTCTGCTGAGATACAGGGTGGTCCATCCTGCTGTAAAATGCTTGATATATAGAGTGAGCGAAACTAATGAAAACATTGTTGGGGTAAAACCTAAAGGGAAAGGCCTAGCACCAAATTGCATTAGCCTTCTGATCTAACTTGTGGAGGCAGTCAAAATGATCCTTAGAATTCTTCCCTACCTCTTTCCTCTTCTGAGATAGAAGGTGCTCCAACCTGCTGCAAAAATGCTTGATATTGAGAGTGAGCGAAACTAATGAAAACATTGTTGGGGTAAAACCTAAAGGGAAAGGCCTAGCACCAAATTGCATTGTCCATCTGATCTAACTTCTGGAGGAAGTCAAGAAGATCCGTAGAATTCTTCCCTACCTCCTCCCTCTGCTGAGATACAGGGCGCTCCAACCTGCTGTAAAATGCTTGATTTTGAGAGTGATCGAAACTAATGAAAACATTGTTGGGGTAAAACCTAAAGGGAAAGGCCTAGCACCAAATTGCATTGGCCATCTGATCTAACTTCTGGAGACAGTCAAAATGAGTATTTCAGTTGTTCCGTACCTTATTCCTCTGCTAAGATACAAGGTGCTCCAACCTGACGTAAAATGCTTGATTTTGAGAGTGATCGAAACTAATGAAAACATTGTTGGGGTAAAACCTAAAGGGAAAGGTCTAGCACCAAATTGCGTTTGCCATCTGACCTAACTTCTGGAGGCAGTCAAAATGAGTATTTCAATTCTTCCCTACCTCGTTCCTCTGCTGAGATACAGGGTGCTCCAACCTGCTGTAAAATGCTTGATTTTGAGAGTGATCGAAACTAATGAAAACATTGTTGGGGTAAAACCTAAAGGGAAAGGCCTAGCACCAAATTGCATTGGCCATCTGATCTAACTTCTGGAGGCAGTCAAAATGAGTATTTGAATTCTTCCCTACCTTATTCCTCTGCTCAGATACAAGGTGCTCCAACATGCTGTAATATGCCTGATTTTGAGAGTGAGCGAAACTAATGAAAACAATATTGGGGTAAAACCTAAAGGGAAAGGCCTACAACCAAATTGCATTGGCAATCTGATCTAACTTCTGGAGGCAGTCAAAATGATCCTGAGAATTCTTCCCTACCTCTTTCCTCTGCTGATATACAGGGTGATCCAACCTGCCGTAAAATGCTTGATTTCGAGAGTGAGCGAAACTAATGAAAACATTGTTGGGTAAAAGCGAAAGGGAAAGGCCTAGCACCAAATTGCATTGGCCATCTGATCTAACTTCTGGAGGCAGTCAAAATGAGTGTTTGAATTCTTCCCTACCTTATTCCTCTGCTCAGATAGAAGGTGCTCCAACCAGCTGTAAAATTCTTGATATTGAGAGTGATCGAAACAAATGAAAACATTGTTGGTTTAAAACCTAAAGGGAAAGGCCTAGCACCAAATTGCATTGGCCATCTGATCTATACTTCTGGAGGCAGTCAAAATGAGTATTTGAATTCTTCCGTACCTTATTCCTCTGCTCAGATGCAAGGAGCCCCAACCTGCTGTAAAATGCTTGATTTCGAGAGTGATCGAAACTAATGAAAACTTTGTTGGGGTAAAACCTAAAGGGAAAGGCCTAGCACCAAATTGCGTTTGCCATCTGATTTAACTTCTGGAGGCGGTCAAAATGAGTATTTGAATTCTTCCCTACCTCTTTCCTCTGCTGAGATACAGGGTTCTCCAACCTGCTGTAAAATGCTTGATTTTGAGAGTGAGCAAAACTAATGAAAACTTTGTTGGGGTAAAACCTAAAGGGAAAGGCCTAGCACCAAATTGCGTTTGCCATCTGATTTAACTTCTGGAGGCAGTCAAAATGAGTATTTCAATTCTTCCCTACCTCTTTCCTCTGCTGAGATACAGGGTGGTCCACCCTGCTGTAAAATGCTTGATTTCGAGAGTGAGCGAAACTAATGAAAACATTATTGGGGAAAACCTAAAGGGAAAGGCCTAGCACCAAATTGCATTGGCCATCTGATCTAACTTCTGAAGGCAGTCAAAATGAGTATTTGAATTCTTCCCTACCTTATTCCTCTGCTCAGATACAGGGTGCTGCAACCTGCTGTAAAATATTTGATTTCGAGACTGAGCGAAACTAATGAAAACAATATTGGCGTAAAAGCTGAAGGGAACGGCCTAGCTCCAAATTGCATTGTCCATCTGATCTAACTTCTGGAGGCAGTCAAAATGAGTATTTGAATTCTTCCCTACCTTATTCCTGTGCTGAGATACAGGTGCTCCAACCTGCTGTAAAATGCTTGATTTCGAGAGTGAGCGAAACTAATGAAAACATTGTTGGGGTAAAACCTAAAGGGAAAGGCCTAGCACCAAATTGCATGGGCCATCTGATCTAACTTCTGGAGGCAGTCAAAATGAGTATTTGAATTCTTCCGTACCTTATTCCTCTGCTCAGATGCAAATTGCTCCTACCAGCTGTAAAATGCTTGATTTTGAGAGTGATCGAAACTAATGAAAACTTTGTTGGGGTAAAACCTAAAGGGAAAGGCCTAGCACCAAATTGCATTGGCCATCTGATCTAACTTCTGGAGGCAGTCAAAATGAGTATTTGAATTCTTCCCAACCTTATTCCTCTGCTCAGATACAAGGTGCTCAAACCTGCTGTAATAAGCCTGATTTCGAGAGTGAGTGAAACTAATGAAAACATTGTTCGGGTAAAACCTAAAGGGAAAGACCAAGCACCAAATTTCATTAGCCATCTGATCTAACTTCTGGAGACAGTCAAAATTATCCTTACACTTCTTCCCTACCTCTTTCCTCTGCTCAGATGCAAATTGCTCCAACCTGCTGTAAAATGCTTGATTTCGAGAGTGATCGAAACTAATGAAAACATGGTTGGGGTAAAACTCAAAGGGAAAGGCCCAGCACCAAATTGCATTGGCCATCAGATCTAACTTCTGGAGGCAGTCAAATTGAGTATTTGAATTCTTCCCTACCTCTTTCCTCTGCAGAGATACAGGGTGCTCCAACATGCTGTAATATGCCTGATTTTGAGAGTGAGCGAAACTAATGAAAACATTGTTGGGTAAAACGTAAAGGGAAAGGTCTAACACCATATTGCGTTTGCCATCTGATCCAACTTCTGGAGGCAGTCAAAATGAGTATTTGAATTCGTCCCTACCTCTTTCCTCTGCTGAGATACAGGGTGCTCCAACCTGCTTTAAAATGCTTGATTTCGAGAGTGAGCGAAACTAATGAAAACATTGTTGGGTAAAAGCGAAAGGGAAAGGCCTAGCACCAAATTGCATTTGCCATCTGATCTAACTTCTGGAGGCAGTCAAAATGAGTATTTGAATGCCTCACTACCTTATTCCTCTACTCAGATGCAAGGTGCTCCATACTGCTGTAAAATGCTGGATTTCGAGAGTAAGCGAAACAAATGAAAACGTTGTTAGGGTAAAACCTAAAGGGAAAGGCCTAGCACCAAATTGCATTAGCCTTCTGATCTAACTTCTGGAGGCAGTCAAAATGAGTATTTGAATTCTTCCGTACCTTATTCCTCTGCTAAGACACAAGGTGCCCCAACCTGCTGTAAAATGCTTGATTTTGAGAGTGAGCGAAACTAATGAAAACATTGTTGGGGTAAAACCTAAAGGGAAAGGCCTAGCACCAAATTGCATTGGCCATCTGATCTAACTTCTGGATGCAGTCAAAAAGACCCTTAGAATTCTTACCTACCTCTTTCTTCTGCTGAGATACAGGGTGGTCCAACCTGCTGTAAAATGCTTGATTTTGAGAGTGATCGAAACTAATGAAAACATTGTTGGGGTAAAACCTAAAGGGAAAGGCCTAGCACCAAATTGCATTGGCCATCTGATCTAACTTCTGAAGGCAGTCAAAATGAGTATTTGAATTCTTCCCTACCTCTTTCCTCTGCTCAGATACAGGGTGCTCCAACCTGCTATAAAATGTTTGATTTCGAGACTGAGCGAAACTAATGAAAACAATATTGGGGTAAAACCTAAAGGGAAAGGCCTAGCACCAAATTGCATTGGCCATCTGATCTAACTTCTGGAGGCAGTCAAAATGAGTATTTGAATTCTTCCCTACATTATTCCTCTGCTCAGATACAAGGTGCTCAAACCTGCTGTAATATGCCTGATTTCGAGAGTGAGCAAAACTATTGAAAACATTGTTGGGTAAAACCTAAAGGGAAAGGCCTAGCACCAAATTGCATTGGCCATCTTATCTAACTTCTGGAGACAGTCAAAATGATCCTTAGAATTCTTCCCTACCTCTTTCTTCTCTGAGATACAGGGTGCTCCAACCTGCTGTAAAATGCTTGAGTTTGAGAGTGATCGAAACTAATGAAAACTTTGTTGGGGTAAAACCTAAAGGGAAAGGCCTAGCACCAAATTGCGTTTGCCATCTGATCTAACTTCTGGAGGCAGTCAAAATGAGTATTTGAATTCTTCCCTACCTCTTTCCTCTGCTGAGATACAGGGTGCTCCAACCTGCTTTAAAATGCTTGATTTCGAGAGTGAGCGAAACTAATGAAAACATTGTTGGGGTAAAACCTAAAGGGAAAGGCCTAGCACCAAATTGCATTGGCCATCTGATCTAACTACTGGAGACAGTCAAAATGATCCTTAGAATTCTTCCTTACCTCTTTCCTCTGCAGAGATACAGGGTGCTCCATTCTGCTTTAAAATGCTTGCTTTCGAGAGTGAGCGAAACTAATGAAAACATTGTTCGGGTAAAACCTAAAGGGAAAGGCCCTGCACCAAATTGCATTGGCCATCTGATCTAACTTCTGGAGGCAGTCAAAATGAGTATTTGAATTCTTCCCTACCTCTTTCCTCTGCTGATATACAGGGTGGTCTACCCTGCTGTAAAATGCTTGATTTCAAGAGTGAGCGAAACTAATGAAAACATTATTGCGGTAAAACCTAAAGGGAAAGGCCTAGCACCAAATTGCATTTGCCATCTGATCTAACTTCTGGAGGCAGTCAAAATGAGTATTTGAATTCTTCCCTACCTTATTCCTGCGCTGAGATATAGGGTGCTCCAACGTGCTGTAAAATGTTTGATTTCGAGAGTGAGCGAAACTAATGAAAACATTATTGCGGTAACACCTAAAGGGAAAGGCCTAGCACCAAATTGCATTTGCCATCTGATCTAACTTCTGGAGGCAGTCAAAATGAGTATTTCAATTCTTCCCTACCTTATTCCTCTGCTGAGATACAAGGTGTTCTAACCTGCTGTAATATGCCTGATTTCGAGAGTGAGCGAAACTAATGAAAACATTGTTAGGGTAAAACCTAAAGGGAAAGGCCTAGCACCAAATTGCATTAGTCTTCTGATCTAACTTCTGGAGACAGTCAAAATGATCCTTAGAATTCTTCCCTACCTCTTTTCTCTGATGAGATACAGGGTGCTCCAACCTGCTGTAAAATGCTTGATTTCGAGAGTGAGCGAAACTAAAGAAAACATTGTTGGGGTAAAACCTAAAGGGAAAGGCCTAGCACCAAATTGCATTGGCCATCTGATCTAACTTCTGAAGGCAGTCAAAATGAGTTTTTGAATTCTTCCCTACCTTATTCCTCTGCTCAGATACAGGGTGCTCCAACCTGCTGTAAAATGTTTGATTTCGAGACTGAGCGAAACTAATGAAAACAATATTGGGGTAAAACCTAAAGGGAAAGGCCTAGAACCAAATTGCATTGGCCATCTGATCTAACTTCTGGAGGCAGTCAAAATGAGTATTTGAATTCTTCCCTACCTTATTCCTCTGCTCAGATACAAGGTGCTCCAACCTGCCGTAATATGCCTGATTTCGAGAGTGATCGAAACTAATGAAAACATTGTTAGGGTAAAACCTAAAGGGAAAGGCCTAGCACCAAATTGCATTAGCCTTCTGATCTATCTTCTGGAGACAGTCAAACTGATCCTTAGAATTCTTCCCTACCTCTTTCCTCTGCTGAGATACAGGGTGCTCCAACCTGCTGTAAAATGCTTGATTTTGAGAGTGAGCGAAACTAATGAAAACATTGTTGGGGTAAAACCTAAAGGGAAAGGCCTAGCACCAAATTCCATTGGCCATCTGATCTAACTTCTGGAGACAGTCAAAAAGATCCTTAGAATTCTTCCCTACCTCTTTCTTCTGCTGAGATACAGGGTGGTCCAAACTGCTGTAAAATGCTTGATTTGAGAGTGATCGAAACTAATGAAAACATTGTTGGGGTAAAACCTAAAGGGAAAGGCCTAGCACCAAATTGCATTGGCCATCTGATCTAAATTCTGGAGGCAGTCAAAATGAGTATTTCAATTCTTCCCTACCTCTTTCCTCTGCTGAGATACAGGGTGGTCCACCCTGCTGTAAAATGCTTGATTTCGAGAGTGAGCGAAACTAATGAAAACTTTGTTGGGGTAAAACCTAAAGGGAAAGGCCTAGCACCAAATTGCATTGGCCATCTGATCTAACTTCTGGAGGCAGTCAAAATGAGTTTTTGAATTCTTCCCTACCTTATTCCTCTGCTCAGATACAAGGTGCTCAAACCTGCTGTTATATGCCTGATTTCGAGAGTGAGCGAAACTAATGAAAACATTGCAAGGGTAAAACCTAAAGGGAAAGGCCTAGCACCAAATTGCATTAGTCTTCTGATCTAACTTCTGGAGACAGTCCAAATGATCCTTTATAATTCTTCACTACCTCTTTCCTCTGATGAGATACAGGGTGGTCCAACCTGCTTTAAAATGCTTGATTTCGAGAGTGAGCGAAACTAATGAAAACATTGTTGGGGTAAAACCTAAAGGGAAAGGCCTAGCACCAAATTCCATTGGCCATCTGATCTAACTTCTGGAGACAGTCAAAAAGATCCTTAGAATTCTTACCTACCTCTTTCTTCTGCTGTGATACAGGGTGGTCCAACCTGCTGTAAAATGCTTGATTTTGAGAGTGAGCGAAACTAATGAAAACATTGTTGGGGTAAAACCTAAAGGGAAAGGCCTAGCACCAAATTGCATTGGCCATCTGATCTAACTTCTGAAGGCAGTCAAAATGAGTTTTTGAATTCGTCCCTACCTTATTCCTCTGCTCAGATACAGGGTGTTCCAACCTGCTGTAAAATGTTTGATTTCGACACTGAGCGAAACTAATGAAAACAATATTGGGGCAAAACCTAAAGGGAAAGGTCTAGCACCAAATTGCATTGGCCATCTGATCTAACTTCTGGAGGCAGTCAAAATGAGTATTTGAATTCTTCCCTACCTTATTCCTGTGCTGAGATGCAAATTGCTCCAACATGCTGTAAAATGCTTGATTTTGAGAGTGATCGAAACTAATGAAAACTTTGTTGGGGTAAAACCTAAAGGGAAAGTCCTAGCATCAAATTGCATTGGCCATCTGATCTAACTTCTGGAGACAGTCAAAATGAGTATTTGAATTCTTCCCTACCTCTTTCCTCTGCTGAGATACAGGGTGCTCCAACCTGCTGTAAAATGTCTGATTTCAAGAGTGAGCGAAACTAATGAAAACATTATTGCGGTAAAACCTAAAGGGAAAGGCCTAGCACCAAATTGCATTGGCCATCTGATCTAACTTCTGGAGGCAGTCAAAATGAGTATTTGAATTCTTCCCTACCTTATTCCTCTGCTCAGATACAAGGTGCTCAAACCTGCTGTAATATGCCTGATTTCGAGAGTGAGCGAAACTATTGAAAACATTGTTCGGGTAAAACCTAAAGGGAAAGACCAAGCACCAAATTTCATTAGCCATCTGATCTAACTTCTGGAGACAGTCAAAATGATCCTTAGAATTCTTCCCTACCTCTTTCTTCTCTGAGATACAGGGTGCTCCAACCTGCTGTAAAATGCTTGAGTTTGAGAGTGAGCGAAACTAATGAAAACATTGTTGGGGTAAAACCTAAAGGGAAAGGCCTAGCACCAAATTGCATTGGCCATCTGATCTAACTTCTGGAGACAGTCAAAATGATCCTTAGAATTCTTCCCTACCTCTTTCCTCTGCAGAGATACAGGGTGCTCCAACCTGCTGTAAAATGCTTGATTTCGAGAGTGAGCGAAACTAATGAAAACATTGTTGGGGTAAAACCTAAAGGGAAAGGCCTAGCACCAAATTGCATTGGCCATCTGATCTAACTTCTGGAGGCAGTCAAAATGAGTATTTGAATTCTTCCCTACCTTATTCCTGTGCTGAGATAAAGGGTGCTCCAACGTGCTGTAAAATGTTTGATTTCGAGAGTGAGCGAAACTAATGAAAACATTATTGCGGTAACACCTAAAGGGAAAGGCCTAGCACCAAATTGCATTTGCCATCTGATCTAACTTCTGGAGGCAGTCAAAATGAGTTTTTGAATTCTTCCCTACCTTATTCCTCTGCTGAGATACAAGGTGCTCTAACCTGCTGTAATATGCCTGATTTCGAGAGTGAGCGAAATTAATGAAAACATTGTTAGGGTAAAACCTAAAGGGAAAGGCCTAGCACCAAATTGCATTAGTCTTCTGATCTAACTTCTGGAGACAGTCAAAATGATCCTTAGAATTCTTCCCTACCTCTTTTCTCTGATGAGATACAGGGTGCTCCAACCTGCTGTAAAATGCTTGATTTCGAGAGTGTGCGAAATTAAAGAAAACTTTGTTGGGGTAAAACCTAAAGGGAAAGGCCTAGCACCAAATTGCATTGGCCATCTGATCTAACTTCTGAAGGCAGTCAAAATGAGTTTTTGAATTCTTCCCTACCTTATTCCTCTGCACAGATACAGGGTGCTCCAACCTGCTGTAAAATGTTTGATTTCGAGACTGAGCGAAACTAATGAAAACAATATTGGGGTAAAACCTAAAGGGAAAGGCCTAGAACCAAATTGCATTGGCCATCTGATCTAACTTCTGGAGGCAGTCAAAATGAGTATTTGAATTCTTCCCTACCTTATTCCTCTGCTCAGATACAAGGTGCTCAAACCTGCTGTAATATGCCTGATTTCGAGAGTGAGCGAAACTAATGAAAACATTGTTAGGGTAAAACCTAAAGGGAAAGGCCTAGCACCAAATTGCATTAGCCTTCTGATCTATCTTCTGGAGACAGTCAAAATGATCCTTAGAATTCTTCCCTACCTCTTTCCTCTGCTGAGATACAAGGTGCTCCAACCTGCTGTAATATGCCCGATTTTGAGAGTGAGCGAAACTAATGAAAACATTGTTAGGGTAAAACCTAAAGGGAAAGGCCTAGCACCAAATTGCATTGGCCATCTGATCTAACTTCTGGAGACAGTCAAAAAGATCCTTAGAATTCTTACCTACCTCTTTCTTCTGCTGAGATACAGGGTGGTCCAACCTGCTGTAAAATGCTTGATTTTGAGAGTGATCGAAACTAATGAAAACATTGTTGGGGTAAAACCTAAAGGGAAAGGCCTAGCACCAAATTGCATTGGCCATCTGATCTAACTTCTGAAGGCAGTCAAAATGAGTTTTGAATTCGTCCCTACCTTATTCCTCTGCTCAGATACAGGGTGTTCCAACCTGCTGTAAAATGTTTGATTTCGAGACTGAGCGAAACTAATGAAAACAATATTGGGGTAAAACCTAAAGGGAAAGGCCTAGCATCAAATTGCATTGGCCATCTGATCTAACTTCTGGAGGCAGTCAAAATGAGTATTTGAATTCGTCCCTACCTCTTTCCTCTGCTGAGATACAGGGTGCTCCAACCTGCTTTAAAATGCTTGATTTCGAGAGTGAGCGAAACTAATGAAAACATTGTTGGGTAAAAGCGAAAGGGAAAGGCCTAGCACTAAATTGCATTTGCCATCAGATCTAACTACTGGAGGCAGTCAAAATGAGTATTTGAATTCTTCCCTACCTTATTCCTCTGCTCAGATGCAAGGTGCTCCATACTGCTGTAAAATGCTGGATTTCGAGAGTGAGCGAAACAAATGAAAACATTGTTAGGGTAAAACCTAAAGGGAAAGGCCTAGCACCAAATTGCATTGGCCATCTGATCTAACTTCTGGAGGCAGTCAAAATGAGTATTTGAATTCTTCCCTACCTTATTCCTCTGCTCAGATGCAAGGTGCTCCATACTGCTGTAAAATGCTGGATTTCGAGAGTGAGCGAAACAAATTAAAACATTGTTAGGGTAAAACCTAAAGGGAAAGGCCTAGCACCAAATTGCATTAGTCTTCTGATCTAACTTCTGGAGACAGTCAAAATGAGTATTTGAATTCTTCCGTACCTTATTCCTCTGCAAAGACACAAGGTGCCCCAACCTGCTGTAAAATGCTTGATTTCGAGAGTGAGCGAAACTAATGAAAACATTGTTGGGGTAAAACCTAAAGGGAAAGGCCTAGCACCAAATTGCATTGGCCATCTGATCTAACTTCTGGAGACAGTCAAAAAGATCCTTAGAATTCTTACCTACCTCTTTCTTCTGCTGAGATACAGGGTGGTCCAACCTGCTGTAAAATGCTTGATTTTGAGAGTGATCGAAACTAATGAAAACATTGTTGGGGTAAAACCTAAAGGGAAAGGCCTAGCACCAAATTGCATTGGCCATCTGATCTAACTTCTGAAGGCAGTCAAAATGAGTTTTTGAATTCGTCCCTACCTTATTCCTCTGCTCAGATACAGGGTGTTCCAACCTGCTGTAAAATGTTTGATTTCGAGACTGAGCGAAACTAATGAAAACAATATTGGGGTAAAACCTAAAGGGAAAGGCCTAGCATCAAATTGCATTGGCCATCTGATCTAACTTCTGGAGGCAGTCAAAATGAGTATTTGAATTCTTCCCTACCTTATTCCTGTGATGAGATGCAAATTGCTCCAACCTGCTGTAAAATGCTTGATTTTGAGAGTGAGCGAAACTAATGAAAACTTTGTTGGGGTAAAACCTAAAGGGAAAGTCCTAGCATCAAATTGCATGGGCCATCTGATCTAACTTCTGGAGACAGTCAAAATGAGTATTTGAATTCTTCCCTACCTCTTTCCTCTGCTGAGATACAGGGTGCTCCAACCTGCTGTAAAATGTTTGATTTCAAGAGTGAGCGAAACTAATGAAAACATTATTGCGGTAAAACCTAAAGGGAAAGGCCTAGCACCAAATTGCATTGGCCATCTGATCTAACTTCTGGAGGCAGTCAACATGAGTATTTGAATTCTTCCCTACCTTATTCCTCTGCTCAGATACAAGGTGCTCAAACCTGCTGTAATATGCCTGATTTCGAGAGTGAGCGAAACTATTGAAAACATTGTTCGGGTAAAACCTAAAGGGAAAGACCAAGCACCAAATTTCATTAGCCATCTGATCTAACTTCTGGAGACAGTCAAAATGATCCTTAGAATTCTTCCCTACCTCTTTCTTCTCTGAGATACAGGGTGCTCCAACCTGCTGTAAAATGCTTGAGTTTGAGAGTGATCGAAACTAATGAAAACTTTGTTGGGGTAAAACCTAAAGGGAAAGGCCTAGCACCAAATTGCGTTTGCCATCTGATCTAACTTCTGGAGGCAGTCAAAATGAGTATTTGAATTCTTCCCTACCTCTTTCCTCTGCTGAGATACAGGGTGCTCCAACCTGCTTTAAAATGCTTGATCTCGAGAGTGAGCGAAACTAATGAAAACATTGTTGGGGTAAAACCTAAAGGGAAAGGCCTAGCACCAAATTGCATTGGCCATCTGATCTAACTACTGGAGACAGTCAAAATGATCCTTAGAATTCTTCCCTACCTCTTTCCTCTGCAGAGATACAGGGTGCTCCAACCTGCTGTAAAATGCTTGATTTCGAGAGTGAGCGAAACTAATGAAAACATTGTTGGGGTAAAACCTAAAGGGAAAGGCCTAGCACCAAATTGCATTGGCCATCTGATGTAACTTCTGGAGGAAGTCAAAATGAGTATTTGAATTCTTCCCTACCTTATTCCTGTGCTGAGATATAGGGTGCTCCAACGTGCTGTAATATGTTTGATTTCGAGAGTGAGCGAAACTAATGAAAACATTATTGCGGTAACACCTAAAGGGAAAGGCCTAGCACCAAATTGCATTTGCCATCTGATCTAACTTCTGGAGGCAGTCAAAATGAGTTTTTGAATTCTTCCCTACCTTATTCCTCTGCTGAGATACAAGGTGCTCTAACCTGCTGTAATATGCCTGATTTCGAGAGTGAGCGAAACTAATGAAAACATTGTTAGGGTAAAACCTAAAGGGAAAGGCCTAGCACCAAATTGCATTAGTCTTCTGATCTAACTTCTGGAGACAGTCAAAATGATCCTTAGAATTCTTCCCTACCTCTTTTCTCTGATGAGATACAGGGTGCTCCAACCTGCTGTAAAATGCTTGATTTCGAGAGTGAGCGAAACTAAAGAAAACTTTGTTGGGGTAAAACCTAAAGGGAAAGGCCTAGCACCAAATTGCATTGGCCATCTGATCTAACTTCTGAAGGCAGTCAAAATGAGTTTTGAATTCTTCCCTACCTTATTCCTCTGCTCAGATACAGGGTGCTCCAACCTGCTGTAAAATGTTTGATTTCGAGACTGAGCGAAACTAATGAAAACAATATTGGGGTAAAACCTAAAGGGAAAGGCCTAGAACCAAATTGCATTGGCCATCTGATCTAACTTCTGGAGGCAGTCAAAATGAGTATTTGAATTCTTCCCTACCTTATTCCTCTGCTCAGATACAAGGTGCTCAAACCTGCTGTAATATGCCTGATTTCGAGAGTGAGCGAAACTAATGAAAACATTGTTAGGGTAAAACCTAAAGGGAAAGGCCTAGCACCAAATTGCATTAGCCTTCTGATCTATCTTCTGGAGACAGTCAAAATGATCCTTAGAATTCTTCCCTACCTCTTTCCTCTGCTGAGATACAAGGTGCTCCAACCTGCTGTAATATGCCCGATTTCGAGAGTGAGCGAAACTAATGAAAACATTGTTAGGGTAAAACCTAAAGGGAAAGACCTAGCACCAAATTGCATTAGCCTTCTGATCTATCTTCTGGAGACAGTCAAAATGATCCTTAGAATTCTTCCCTACCTCTTTCCTCTGCTGAGATACAGGGTGCTCCAACCTGCTGTAAAATGCTTGATTTTGAGAGTGAGCGAAACTAATGAAAACATTGTTGGGGTAAAACCTAAAGGGAAAGGCCTAGCACCAAATTCCATTGGCCATCTGATCTAACTTCTGGAGACAGTCAAAAAGATCCTTAGAATTCTTCCCTACCTCTTTCTTCTGCTGAGATACAGGGTGGTCCAAACTGCTGTAAAATGCTTGATTTGAGAGTGATCGAAACTAATGAAAACATTGTTGGGGTAAAACCTAAAGGGAAAGGCCTAGCACCAAATTGCATTGGCCATCTGATCTAACTTCTGGAGGCAGTCAAAATGAGTATTTCAATTCTTCCCTACCTCTTTCCTCTGCTGAGATACAGGGTGGTCCATCCTGCTGTAAAATGCTTGATTTCGAGAGTGAGCGAAACTAATGAAAACATTGTTGGGATAAAACCTAAAGGGAAAGGCCTAGTACCAAATTGCATTGGCCATCTGATCTAACTTCTGGAGGCAGTCAAAATGAGTATTTGAATTCTTCCCTACCTTATTCCTGTGCTGAGATGCAAATTGCTCCAACCTGCTGTAAAATGCTTGATTTTGAGAGTGATCGAAACTAATGAAAACTTTGTTGGGGTAAAACCTAAAGGGAAAGTCCTAGCATCAAATTGCATTGGCCATCTGATCTAACTTCTGGAGACAGTCAAAATGATCCTTAGAATTCTTCCCTACCTCTTTCCTCTGCTGAGATACAGGGTGCTCCAACCTGCTGTAAAATGTTTGATTTCAAGAGTGAGCGAAACTAATGAAAACATTATTGCGGTAAAACCTAAAGGGAAAGGCCTAGCACCAAATTGCGTTTGCCATCTGATCCAACTTCTGGAGGCAGTCAAAATGAGTATTTGAATTCTTCCCTACCTCTTTCTTCTCTGAGATACAGGGTGCTCCAACCTGCTGTAAAATGCTTGAGTTTGAGAGTGATCGAAACTAATGAAAACTTTGTTGGGGTAAAACCTAAAGGGAAAGGCCTAGCACCAAATTGCGTTTGCCATCTGATCCAACTTCTGGAGGCAGTCAAAATGAGTATTTGAATTCTTCCCTACCTCTTTCCTCTGCTGAGATACAGGGTGCTCCAACCTGCTTTAAAATGCTTGATTTCGAGAGTGAGCGAAACTAATGAAAACATTGTTGGGGTAAAACCTAAAGGGAAAGGCCTAGCACCAAATTGCATTGGCCATCTGATCTAACTACTGGAGACAGTCAAAATGATCCTTAGAATTCTTCCCTACCTCTTTCCTCTGCAGAGATACACCTGCTGGTGCTCCAACCTGCTGTAAAATGCCATCTGATGATTTGGAGGCAGTCAAAATGAGTATTTGAAACTAATGAGAAAACATTTCGAGAGTGAGCGAAACTAATGAAAACGGTAACACCTAAAGGGAAAGGCCTAGCACCAAATTGCATTTGCCATCTGATCTAACTTCTGGAGGCAGTCAAAATGAGTTTTTGAATTCTTCCCTACCTTATTCCTCTGCTGAGATACAAGGTGCTCTAACCTGCTGTAATATGCCTGATTTCGAGAGTGAGCGAAACTAATGAAAACATTGTTAGGGTAAAACCTAAAGGGAAAGGCCTAGCACCAAATTGCATTAGTCTTCTGATCTAACTTCTGGAGACAGTCAAAATGATCCTTAGAATTCTTCCCTACCTTATTACTCTGCTCAGATGCAAGGTGGTCCAACCTGCTGTAAAATGCTTGATTTCGAGAGTGAGCGAAACTAAAGAAAACTTTGTTGGGGTAAAACCTAAAGGGAAAGGCCTAGCACCAAATTGCATTGGCCATCTGATCTAACTTCTGGAGGCAGTCAAAATGAGTATTTGAATTCTTCCCTACCTTATTCCTCTGCTCAGATACAAGGTGCTCAAACCTGCTGTAATATGCCTGATTTCGAGAGTGATCGAAACTAATGAAAACATTGTTAGGGTAAAACATAAAGGGAAAGGCCTAGCACCAAATTGCATTAGCCTTCTGATCTATCTTCTGGAGACAGTCAAAATGATCCTTAGAATTCTTCCCTACCTCTTTCCTCTGCTGAGATACAAGGTGCTCCAACCTGCTGTAATATGCCCGATTTTGAGAGTGAGCGAATCTAATGAAAACATTGTTAGGGTAAAACCTAAAGGGAAAGGCCTAGCACCAAATTGCATTGGCCTTCTGATCTAACTTCTGGAGGCAGTCAAAATGAGTATTTCAATTCGTCCCTACCTCTTTCCTCTGCTGAGATACAGGGTGCTCCAACCTGCTGTAAAATGCTTGGGTTTGAGAGTGATCGAAACTAATGAAAACTTTGTAGGGGTAAACCTAAAGGGAAAGCCCTAGCACCAAATTGCGTTTGCCATCTGATCTAACTTCTGGAGGCAGTCAAGATGAGTATATCAATTCGTCCCTACCTCTTTCCTCTGCTGAGATACAGGGTGCTCCAACCTGCTTTAAAATGCTTGATTTCGAGAGTGAGCGAAACTAATGAAAACATTGTTGGGGTAAAACCTAAAGGGAAAGGCCTAGCACCAAATTGCATTTGCCATCTGATCTAACTTCTGGAGGCAGTCAAAATGAGTATTTCAATTCTTCCGTACCTTATTCCTCTGCTCCGATGCAAGGTTCTCCAACCTGCTGTAAAATGCTTGATTTCGAGAGTGAGCGAAACTAATGAAAACATTGTTGGGTAAAACCTAAAGGGAAAGGTCTAACACCAAATTGCGTTTGCCTTCTGATCTAACTTCTGGAGGCAGTCAAAATGGGTATTTGAATTCTTCCCTACCTCTTTCCTCTGCTGAGATACAGGGTGCTCCAACCTGCTTTAAAATGCTTGATTTCGAGAGTGAGCGAAACTAATGAAAACATTGTTGGGTAAAACCTAAAGGGAAAGGCCTAGCACCAAATTGCATTGGCCATCTGATCTAACTTCTGGAGGCAGTCAAAATGAGTATTTGAATTCGTCCCTACCTCTTTCCTCTGCTGAGATACAGGGTGCTCCAACCTGCTGTAAAATGCTTGGGTTTGAGAGTGATCGAAACTAATGAAAACTTTGTAGGGGTAAAACCTAAAGGGAAAGCCCTAGCACCAAATTGCGTTTGCCATCTGATCTAACTTCTGGAGGCAGTCAAAATGAGTATTTCAATTCGTCCCTACCTCTTTCCTCTGCTGAGATACAGGGTGCTCCAACCTGCTTTAAAATGCTTGATTTCGAGAGTGAGCGAAACTAATGAAAACATTGTTGGGGTAAAACCTAAAGGGAAAGGCCTAGCACCAAATTGCATTTGCCATCTGATCTAACTTCTGGAGGCAGTCAAAATGAGTATTTCAATTCTTCCGTACCTTATTCCTCTGCTCAGATGCAAGGTTCTCCAACCTGCTGTAAAATGCTTGATTTCGAGAGTGAGCGAAACTAATGAAAACATTGTTGGGTAAAACCTAAAGGGAAAGGTCTAACACCAAATTGCGTTTGCCATCTGATCTAACTTCTGGAGGCAGTCAAAATGGGTATTTGAATTCTTCCCTACCTCTTTCCTCTGCTGAGATACAGGGTGCTCCAACCTGCTTTAAAATGCTTGATTTCGAGAGTGAGCGAAACTAATGAAAACATTGTTGGGTAAAACCTAAAGGGAAAGGCCTAGCACCAAATTGCATTGGCCATCTGATCTAACTTCTGGAGGCAGTCAAAATGAGTATTTGAATTCTTCCCTACCTCATTCCTCTGCTGAGGTACAGGGTGCTCCAACCTGCTTTAAAATGCTTGATTTCGAGAGTGAGCGAAACTAATGAAAACATTGTTGGGGTAAAACCTAAAGGGAAAGGCCTAGCACCAAATTGCATTGGCCATCTGATCTAACTTCTGGAGGCAGTCAAAATGAGTATTTGAATTCTTCCCTACCTTATTCCTCTGCTCAGATGCAAGGTGCTCCAACCTGCTGTAAAATGCTGGATTTCGAGAGTGAGCGAAACAAATGAATACATTGTTAGGGTAAAACCTAAAGGGAAAGGCCTAGCACCAAATTATTTTGACCATCTGATCTAACTTCTGGAGGCAGTCAAAATGAGTATTTGAATTCTTCCCTACCTCTTTCCTCTGCTGAGGTACAGGGTGCGCCAACCTGCTGTAAAATGCTCGATTTCGAGAGTGAGCGAAACTAATGAAAACATTGTTGGGGTAAAACCTAAAGGGAAAGGCCTAGCACCAAATTGCATTGGCCATCTGATCTAACTTCTGAAGGCAGTCAAAATGAGTATTTAGAATAGAATAGAATAGAATAAACCAGGTTGGAAGAGACCTTCAAGATCATCACGTCCAACCTATCACCCAACACCACCCAATCAACTAACCCATGTAACCAAGCACCCTGTCAAGTCTCCTCCTGAACACCTCCAGTGACGGCGACTCCACCACCTCCCCAGGCAGCCCATTCCAATGGGCAATCACTCTCTCCGTGTAAAACTTCCTCCTGACCTCCAGCCTGAACTTCCCCTGGCGCAGCCTGAGACTGTGTCCTCTTGTTCTGGTGCTGGCTGCCTGGGAGAAGAGACCAACCTCCGCCTGTTTACAACCCCCCTTCAGGTAGTTGTGGAGAGTAATGAGGTTACGCCTGAGTCTCCTCCCCTCCAGGCTAAGCAGCCCCAGCTCCCTCAGTCTCTCCTCATAGGGCTTGTGTTCCAAGCCCCTCACTAACTTCGTTGCCCTTCTCTGGAATCGTTCCAGCAAGTCAACATCCTTCTTAAACTGAGGGGCCCAGAACTGGACACAGTACTCGAGGTGTGGCCTAACCAGTGCAGCGTACAGGGGCAGAATGACCTCCCTGCTCCTGCTGGCCACACTGTTCTTAATGCAGGCCAGGATGCCATTGGCCCTCTTGGCTGCCTGGGCACACTGCAGGCTCATGTTCAGCCTACCATCAACCAGCACTCCCAGGTCCCTCTCTGCCTGGCTGCTCTCCAGCCACTCTGACCCCAGCCTGTAGTCCTGCCTGGGGTTGTTGTGGCCAATGTGCAGAACCCGGCACTTGTATTCATTAAATCTCATGCCGTTGGACTCTGCCCATCTGTCCAGCCTGTCGAGGTCTCTCTGCAAAGCCTCTCTACCCTACCTTATTCCTCTGCTCAGATACAGGGTGCTCCAACCTGCTGTAAAATGTTTGATTTCGAGACTGAGCGAAACTAATGAAAACAATATTTGGGTAAAACCTAAAGGGAACGGCATAGCACCAAATTGCATTGGCCATCTGATCTAACTTCTGTAGGCAGTCAAAATGAGTATTTGAATTCTTCCGTACCTTATTCCTCTGCTCAGATACAAGGTGCACAAACCTGCTGTAAAATGCTGGATTTCGAGAGTGAGCAAAACTAATGAAAACATTGTTGGGGTAAAACCTAAAGGGAAAGGCCTAGGACCAAATTGCGTTTGCCATCTGATCTAACTTCTGGAGGCAGTCAAAATGAGTATTTCAATTCGTCCCTACCTCTTTCCTCTGCTGAGATACAGGGTGCTCCAACCTGCTTTAAAATGCTTGATTTCGAGAGTGAGCGAAACTAATGAAAACATTGTTGGGGTAAAACCTAAAGGGAAAGGCCTAGCACCAAATTGCATTCGCCATCTGATCTAACTTCTAGAGGCAGTCAAAATGAGTATTTGAATTCTTCCCTACCACTTTCCTCTGCTCAGATACAACGTGCTCAAACCTGCTGTTATATGCCTGATTTCGAGAGTGAGCGAAACTAATGAAAACATTGTTAGGGTAAAACCTAAAGGGAAAGGCCTAGCACCAAATTGCATTGGCCATCTGATCTAACTTCTGGAGGCAGTCAAAATGAGTATTTGAATTCTTCCCTACCTTATTCCTGTGCTGAGATATAGGGTGCTCCAACCTGCTGTAAAATGTTAGATTTTGTGAGTGAGTGAAACTAATGAAAACATTGTTGGGGTAAAACCTAAAGGAAAAGGCCTGGCACCAAATTGCATTGGCCATCTGATCTAACTTCTGGAGGCAGTCAAAATGAGTATTTCAATTCTTCCCTACCTCTTTCCTCTGCTGAGATACAGGGTGCTCCAACCTGCTGTAAAATGCTTGATTTCTAGAGTAATCGAAACAAATGAAAACATTGTTGGGGTAAAACCCAAAGGGAAAGGCCTAGCACGAAATTGCATTGGCCATCTGATCTAACTTCGGGAGACAGTCAAAATGATCCTTAGAATTCTTCCCTACCTCTTTTCTCTGATGAGATACATGGTGCTCCAACCTGCTGTAAAATGCTTGATTTCGAGAGTGATCGAAACTAATGAAAACATTGTTGGGGTAAAACCTAAAGGGAAAGGCCTAGCACCAAATTGCATTGACCATCTGATCTAACACCTGGAGGCAGTCAAAATGAGTATTTGAATTGTTCCCTACCTTATTCCTGTGCTGAGATACAGGTGCTCCAACCTGCTGTAAAATGCTTGATTTCGAGAGTGAGCGAAACTAATGAAAACATTGTTAGGGTGAAACCTAAAGGCAAAGGCCTAGCACCAAATTGCATTGGCCATCTGATCTAACTTCTGGAGGCAGTCAAAATGAGTATTTGAATTCTTCCCTACCTTATTCCTCTGCTCAGATAAAAGGTACTCCAACCTGCTGTAAAATGCTTGATTTCGAGAGTGAGCGAAACTAATGAAGACATTGTTGGGTAAAACCTAAAGGGAAAGGTCTAACACCAAATTGCATTTGCCATCTGATCTAACTTCTGGAGGCAGTCAAAATGAGTATTTGAATTCGTCCCTACCTCTTTCCTCTGCTGAGATACAGGGTGCTCCTACATGCTTTAAAATGCTTGATTTCGAGAGTGAGCGAAACTAATGAAAACATAGTTGGGTAAAACGTAAAGGGAAAGGCCTAGCACCAAATTGCATTGGCCATCTGATCTAACTTCTGGAGGCAGTGAAAATGAGTATTTGAATTCTTCCCTACCTTATTCCTCTGCTCAGATACAAGGTGCTCCAACCTGCTGTAAAATGCTTGATTTCGAGAGTGAGCGAAACAAATGAAAACATTGTTAGGGTAAAACCTAAAGGCAAAGGCCTAGCACAAAATTACTTTGACCATCTGATCTAACTTCTGGAGGCAGTCAAAATGATCCTTAGAATTCTTCTCTACCACTTTCCTCTGCTGAGATACAGGGTGCTCCAACCTACTGTAAAATGCTTGATTTTGAGAGTGATCGAAACTAATGAAAGCATTGTTCGGGTAAAACCTAAAGGGAAAGGCCTAGCACCAAATTGCATTGGCCATCTGATCTAACTTCTGGAGGCAGTCAAAATGAGTATTTGAATTCTTCCCTAACTTATTCCTGTGCTGAGATATAGGGTGCTCGAACCTGCTGTAAATTGTTAGATTTTGAGAGTGAGCGAAACTAATGAAAACATTGTTGGGGTAAAACCTAAAGGAAATGGCCTAGCACCAAATTGCATTGGCCATCTGATCTAACTTCTGGAGGCAGTCAAAATGAGTATTTCAATTCTTCCCTACCTCTTTCCTCTGCTGAGATACAGGGTGCTCCAACCTGCTGTAAAATGCTTGATTTCGAGAGTAATCAAAACTAATGAAAACATTGTTGGGGTAAAACCCAAAGGGAAAGGCCTAGCACCAAATTGCATTGGCCATCTGATCTAACTTCGGGAGACAGTCAAAATGATCCTTAGAATTCTTCCCTACCTCTTTTCTCTGATGAGATACAGGGTGCTCCAACCTGCTGTAAAATGCTTGATTTCGAGAGTGAGCGAAACTAATGAAAACATTGTTGGGGTAAAACGTAAAGGGAAAGGCCTAGCACCAAATTGCATTGGCCATCTGATCTAACACCTGGAGGCAGTCAAAATGAGTATTTGAATTGTTCCCTACCTTATTCCTGTGCTGAGATACAGGTGCTCCAACCTGCTGTAAAATGCTTGTTTTCGAGAGTGAGCAAAACTAATGAAAACATTGTTGGGGTAAAACCTAAAGGGAAAGGCCTAGCACCAAATTGCGTTTGCCATCTGATCTAAATTCTGGAGGCAGTCAAAATGAGTATTTCAATTCGTCCCTACCTCTTTCCTCTGCTGAGATACAGGGTGCTCCAACCTGCTGTAAAATGCTTGGGTTTGAGAGTGATCGAAACTAATGAAAACTTTGTAGGGGTAAAACCTAAAGGGAAAGCCCTAGCACCAAGTTGCGTTTGCCATCTGATCTAACTTCTGGAGGCAGTCAAAATGAGTATTTCAATTCGTCCCTACCTCTTTCCTCTGCTGAGATACAGGGTGCTCCAACCTGCTTTAAAATGCTTGATTTCGAGAGTGAGCGAAACTAATGAAAACATTGTTGGGGTAAAACCTAAAGGGAAAGGCCTAGCACCAAATTGCATTGGCCATCTGATCTAACTTCTAGAGGCAGACAAAATGAGTTTTTGAATTCTTCCCTACCACTTTCCTCTGCTCAGATACAAGGTGCTCAAACCTGCTGTTATATGCCTGATTTCGAGAGTGAGCGAAACTAATGAAAACATTGTTAGGGAAAAACCTAAAGGGAAAGGCCTAGCACCAAATTGCATTTGCCATCTGATCTAACTTCTGGAGACAGTCAAAATGAGTATTTGAATTCTTCCCTACCTCTTTCCTGTGCTGAGATATAGGGTACTCCAACCTGCTGTAAAATGTTAGATTTTGAGAGTGAGTGAAACTAATGAAAACATTGTTGGGGTAAAACCTGAAGGAAAAGGCCTAGCACCAAATTGCATTGGCCATCTTCTAACTTCTGGAGGCAGTCAAAATGAGTATTTGAATTCGTCTCTACCTCTTTCTTCTGCTGAGATACAGGGTGCTCCAACCTGCTGTAAAATGCTTGATTTCGAGAGTGAGCGAAACTAATGAAAACATTGTTGGGGTAAAACCTAAAGGGAAAGGCCTAGCACCAAATTGCATTGGTCATCTGATCTAATTTCTGGAGGCAGTCAAAATGAGTATTTGAATTCGTCTCTACCTCTTTCTTCTGCTGAGATACAGGGTGCTCCAACCTGCTTTAAAATGCTTGATTTTGAGAGTGATCGAAACTAATGAAAACAGAGTTCGGGTAAAACCTAAAGGGAAAGGCCTAGCACCAAATTGCATTGGCATCTGATCTAACTTCTGGAGGCAGTCAAAATGATCCTTAGAATTCTTCCCTACCTCTTTCCTCTGCTGAGATACAGGGTGCTCCAACCTGCTGTAAAATGCTTGATTTTGAGTGTGAGCGAAACTAATGAAAACATTGTTGGGGTAAAACCTAAACGGAAAGGCCTAGCACCAAATTGCATTGGCCATCTGATCTAACTTCTGGAGACAGTCAAAATGAGTATTTGAATTCTTCCCTACCTCTTTCCGCTGCTGAGGTACAGGGTGCTCCAACCTGCTGTAAAATGCTTGATTTCGAGAGTGAGCGAAACTAATGAAAACATTGTTGGGGTAAAACCTAAAGGAAATGGCCTAGCACCAAATTGCATTGGCCATCTGATCTAACTTCTGGAGGCAGTCAAAATGAGTATTTGAATTCTTCCCTACCTTATTCCTGTGCTGAGATATAGGGAGTTCCAACCTGCTGTAAAATGTTAGATTTTGAGAGTGAGTGAAACTAATGAAAACATTGTTGGGGTAAAACCTAAAGGAAAAGGCCTAGCACCAAATTGCATTGGCCATCTGATCTAACTTCTGGAGGCAGTCAAAATGAGTATTTCAATTCTTCCCTACCTCTTTCCTCTGCTGAGATACAGGGTGCTCCAACCTGCGGTAAAATGCTTGATTTCGAGAGTAATTGACACTAATGAAAACATTGTTGGGGTAAAACCTAAAGGGAAAGGCCTAGCACCAAATTGCATTTGCCATCTGATCTAACTTCTGGAGGCAGTCAAAATGAGTATTTGAATTCTTCCCTACCTTATTCCTCTGCTCAGATGCGAGGTACTCCAACCTGCTGTACAATGCTTGATTTCGAGAGTGAGCGAAACTAATGAAAACATTGTTGGGTAAAACCTAAAGGGAAAGGTCTAACACCAAATTGCGTTTGCCATCTGATCTAACTTCTGGAGGCAGTCAAAATGAGTATTTGAATTCGTCCCTACCTCTTTCCTCTGCTGAGATACAGGGTGCTCCAACATGCTTTAAAATGCTTGATTTCGAGAGTGAGCGAAACTAATGAAAACATAGTTGGGTAAAACGTAAAGGGAAAGGCCTAGCACCAAATTGCATTGGCCATCTGATCTAACTTCTGGAGGCAGTGAAAATGAGTATTTGAATTCTTCCGTACCTTATTCCTCTGCTCAGATACAAGGTGCTCCAACCTGCTGTAAAATGCTTGATTTCGAGAGTGAGCGAAACAAATGAAAACATTGTTAGGGTAAAACCTAAAGGGAAAGGCCTAGCACCAAATTACTTTGACCATCTGATCTAACTTCTGGAGGCAGTCAAAATGATCCTTAGAATTCTTCTCTACCACTTTCTTCTGCTGAGATACAGGGTGCTCCAACCTGCTGTAAAATGTTAGATTTTGAGAGTGAGTGAAACTAATGAAAACATTGTTGGGGTAAAACCTAAAGGAAATGGCCTAGCACCAAATTGCATTGGCCATCTGATCTAACTTCTGGAGGCAGTCAAAATGAGTATTTGAATTCTTCCCTACCTTATTCCTCTGCTGAGATACAGGGTGCTCCAACCTGCTGTAAAATGCTTGATTTCGAGAGTAATCGAAACTAATGAAAACATTGTTGGGGTAAAACCCAAAGGGAAAGGCCTAGCACCAAATTGCATTGGCCATCTGATCTAACTTCGGGAGACAGTCAAAATGATCCTTAGAATTCTTCCCTACCTCTTTTCTCTGATGAGATACAGGGTGCTCCAACCTGCTGTAAAATGCTTGATTTCGAGAGTGAGCGAAACTAATGAAAACATTGTTGGGGTAAAACGTAAAGGGAAAGGCCTAGCACCAAATTGCATTGGCCATCTGATCTAACGTCTAGAGGCAGTCAAAATGAGTTTTTGAATTCTTCCCTACCACTTTCCTCTGCTCAGATACAAGGTGCTCAAACCTGCTGTTATATGCCTGATTTCGAGAGTGAGCGAAACTAATGAAAACATTGTTGGGTAAAACCTAAAGGGAAAGGCCTAGCACCAAATTGCATTGGCCATCTGATCTAACTTCTGGAGGCAGTCAAAATGAGTATTTGAATTCTTCCCTACCTCTTTCCTCTGCTGAGGTACAGGGTGCTCCAACCTGCTGTAAAATGCTGGATTTCGAGAGTGAGCGAAACTAATGAAAACATTGTTGGGGTAAAACCTAAAGGGAAAGGCCTAGCACCAAATTGCATTGGCTATCTGATCTAACTTCTGAAGGCAGTCAAAATGAGTATTTAGAATAGAATAGAATAGAATAAACCAGGTTGGAAGAGACCTTCATGATCATCACGTCCAACCTATCACCCAACACCACCCAATCAACTAACCCATGTAACCAAGCACCCTGTCAAGTCTCCTCCTGAACACCTCCAGTGACGGCGACTCCACCACCTCCCCAGGCAGCCCATTCCAATGGGCAATCACTCTCTCCGTGTAAAACTTCCTCCTGACCTCCAGCCTGAACTTCCCTGGCGCAGCCTGAGACTGTGTCCTCTTGTTCTGGTGCTGGCTGCCTGGGAGAAGAGACCAACCTCTGCCTGTTTACAACCCCCTTCAGGTAGTTGTGGAGAGTAATGAGGTCACCCTGAGTCTCCTCCCCTCCAGGCTAAGCAGCCCCAGCTCCCTCAGTCTCTCCTCATAGGGCTTGTGTTCCAAGCCCCTCACTAACTTCGTTGCCCTTCTCTGGAATCGTTCCAGCAAGTCAACATCCTTCTTAAACTGAGGGGCCCAGAACTGGACACAGTACTCGAGGTGTGGCCTAACCAGTGCAGTGTACAGGGGCAGAATGACCTCCCTGCTCCTGCTGGCCACACTGTTCTTAATGCAGGCCAGGATGCCATTGGCCCTCTTGGCTGCCTGGGCACACTGCAGGCTCATGTTCAGCCTACCATCAACCAGCACTCCCAGGTCCCTCTCTGCCTGGCTGCTCTCCAGCCACTCTGACCCCAGCCTGTAGTCCTGCCTGGGGTTGTTGTGGCCAATGTGCAGAACCCGGCACTTGTATTCATTAAATCTCATGCCGTTGGACTCTGCCCATCTGTCCAGCCTGTCGAGGTCTCTCTGCAAAGCCTCTCTACCCTACCTTATTCCTCTGCTCAGATACAGGGTGCTCCAACCTGCTGTAAAATGTTTGATTTCGAGACTGAGCGAAACTAATGAAAACAATATTTGGGTAAAACCTAAAGGGAACGGCCTAGCACCAAATTGCATTGGCCATCTGATCTAACTTCTGGAGGCAGTCAAAATGAGTATTTGAATTCTTCCGTACCTTATTCCTCTGCTCAGATACAAGGTGCTCAAACATGCTGTAATATGCCTGATTTAGAGAGTGAGCGAAACTAATGAAAACATTGTTGGGTAAAACCTAAAGGGAAAGGTCTAACACCAAATTGCGTTTGCCATCTGATCTAACTTCTGGAGGCAGTCAAAATGAGTATTTCAATTCATCCCTACCTCTTTCCTCTGCTGAGATACAGGGTGCTCCAACCTGCTTTAAAATGCTTGATTTCGATTTCGAGAGTGAGCGAAACTAATGAAAACATTGTTGGGTAAAACCTAAAGGGAAAGGCCTAGCACCAAATTGCATTGGCCATCTGATCTGCACTTCTGGAGGCAGTCAAAATGAGTATTTGAATTCTTCCGTACGTTATTCCTCTGCTCAGATGCAAGGTGCTCCAACCTGCTGTAAAATGCTGGATTTTGAGAGTGAGCGAAACAAATGAAAACAGTGTTGGGGGTAAAACCTAAAGGGAAAGGTCTAGCACCAAATTACTTTGACCATCTGATCTAACTTCTGGAGGCAGTCAAAATGAGTATTTGAATTCTTCCCTACCTTATTCCTCTGCTCAGATACAGGGTGCTCCAACCTGCTGTAAAATGTTTGATTTCGAGAGTGAGCGAAACTAATGAAAACAATATTTGGGTAAAACCTAAAGGGAACGGCCTAGCACCAAATTTCATTGGCCATCTGATCTAACTTCTGGAGGCAGTCAAAATGAGTATTTGAATTCTTCCCTACCTTATTCCTGTGCTGAGATACAGGTGCTCCAACCTGCTGTAAAATGCTTGATTTTGAGAGTGAGCGAAACTAATGAAAACATTGTTGGGGTAAAACCTAAAGGGAAAGGCCTAGCACCAAATTGCGTTTGCCTTCTGATCTAACTTCTGGAGGCAGTCAAAATGATCCTTAGAATTCTTCCCTACCTCTTTCCTCTGCTGAGATACAGGGTGCTCCAACCTGCTGTAAAATGCTTGATTTTGAGAGTGATCGAAACTAATGAAATCATTGTTGGGGTAAAACCTAAAGGGAAAGGCCTAGCACCAAATTGCATTAGCCATCTGATCTAACTTCTGGAGGCAGTCAAAATGAGTATTTGAATTCTTCCCTACCTTATTCCTCTGCTCAGATAAAAGGTGCTCCAAACTGCTGTAAAATGCTTGATTTCGAGAGTGATCGAAACTAATGAAAACATTGTTGGGGTAAAACCTAAAGGGAAAGGCCTAGCACCAAATTACCTTGGCTATCTGATCTAACTTCTGGAGGCAGTCAAAATGAGTATTTGAATTCTTCCCTACCTTATTCCTCTCTTCAGATAGAAGGTGCTCCAACCTGCTGTAAAATGCTTGATTTTGAGAGTGATCGAAACTAATGAAAACATTGTTGGGGTAAAACCTAAAGGGAAAGGCCTAGCACCAAATTGCATTGGCCATCTGATCTAACTTCTGGAGACAGTCAAAAAGATCCTTAGAATTCTTCCCTACCTCTTTCTTCTGCTGAGATACAGGCTGGTCCACCCTGCTGTAAAATACTTGATTTTGAGAGCGATCGAAACTAATGAAAACTTTGTTGGTGTAAAACCTAAAGGGAAAGGCCTAGCACCAAATTGCGTTTGCCATCTGATCTAACTTCTGGAGACAGTCAAAATGAGTATTTGAATTCTTCCCTGCCTCTTTCCTCTGCTCAGATAGAAGGTGCTCCAACCTGCTGTAAAATGCTGGATTTTGAGAGTGATTGAAACTAATGAAAGCATTGTTGGGGTAAAACCTAAAGGAAAAGGCCTAGCACCAAATTGCATTGGCCATCTGATCTAACTTCTGAAGGCAGTCAAAATGAGTATTTCAATTCTTCCCTACCTCTTTTCTCTGCTGAGATACAGGGTGCTCCAACCTGCTTTAAAATGCTTGATTTCGAGAGTGAGCGAAACTAATGAAAACATTTTTGGGGTAAAACCTAAAGGGAAAGGCCTAGCACCAAATTGCATTGGCCATCTGATCTAACTTCTGGAGGCAGTCAAAATGAGTATTTCAATTCTTCCCTACCTCTTTCCTCTGCTCAGATACAAGGCGCTCCAACCTGCTGTAATATGCCTCATTTCGAGATTGAGGGAAACTGATGAAAACATTGTTAGGGTAAAACCTAAAGGGAAAGGTCTAGCACCAAACTGCATTGACCTTCTGATCTAACTTCTGGAGGCAGTCAAAATGAGTATTTCAATTCTTCCCTACCTTACTCCTCTGCTCAGATACAAGGTGCTCCAACCTGCTGTAAAATGTTTGATTTCGAGAGTGATCGAAACTAATGAAAACATTGTTGGGGTAAAACCTAAAGGGAAAGGCCTAGCACTAAATTGCATTGGCCATCTGATCTAACTTCTGGAGGCAGTCAAAATGAGTATTTGAATTCTTCCCTACCTCCTTCTTCTGCTGAGATACAGGTGCTCCAACCTGCTGTAAAATGTTTGATTTCAAGAATGATCGAAACTAATGAAAACATTGTTGGGGTAAAACCTAAAGGGAAAGGCCTAGCACTAAATTGCATTGGCCATCTGATCTAACTTCTGGAGGCAGTCAAAATGAGTATTTGAATTCTTCCCTACCTCTTTCCTCTGCAGAGATACAGGGTGGTCCATCCTGCTGTAAAATACTTTATTTCGAGAGTGATCGAAAGTAATGAAAACATTGTTGGGGTAAAACCTAAAGGGAAAGGCCTAGCACCAAATTGCATTGGCCATCTGATCTAACTTCTGGAGATAGTCAAAAAGATCCTTAGAATTTTTCCCTACCTCTTTCTTCTGCTGAGATACAGGGTGGTCCACCCTGCTGTAAAATGCTTGATTTTGAGAGTGATCGAAACTAATGAAAACTTTGTTGGTGTAAAACCTAAAGGGAAAGGCCTAGCACCAAATTGCGTTTGCCATCTGATCTAACTTCTGGAGGCAGTCAAAATGAGTATTTGAATTCTTCCCTGCCATATTCCTCTGCTGAGATGCAAGGTGCTCCAACCTGCTGTAAAATGTCTTGATTTTGAGAGTGAGCGAAACTAATGAAAACATTGTTGGGGTAAAACCTAAAGGGAAAGGCCTAGCACCAAATTCATTCGCCATCTGATCTAACTTCTGGAGACAGTCAAAATGATTCTTAGCATTCTTCAATACCTCTTTCCTCTGCTCAGATAGAAGGTGCTCCAACCTGCTGTAAAATGCTTGATTTTGAGAGTGATTGAAACTAATGAAAGCATTGTTGGGGTAAAACCTAAAGGGAAAGGCCCAGCACCAAATTGCATTGGCCATCTGATCTAAATTCTGGAGGCAGTCAAAATGAGTATTTCAATTCTTCCCTATCTCTTTCCTCTGCTGAGATACAGGGTGCTCCAACCTGCTTTAAAATGCTTGATTTCGAGAGTGATCGAAACTAATGAAAACATTGTTGGGGTAAAACCTAAAGGGAAAGGCCAAGCACCAAATTCCATTGGCCATCTGATCTAACTTCTGGAGGCAGTCAAAATGAGTATTTGAATTCTTCCCTACCTCTTTCCTCTGCTCAGATACAAGGCGCTCCAACCTGCTGTAATATGCCTGATTTCGAGATTGAGGGAAACTGATGAAAACATTGTTAGGGTAAAACCTAAAGGTAAAGGCCTAGCACCAAATTGCATTTACCATCTGATCTAACTTCTGGAGGCAGTCAAAATGAGTATTTGAATTCTTCCCTACCTCTTTTTTCTGCTGAGATACAGGGTGGTCCAACCTGCTGTAAAATGCTTGATTTTGAGAGTGATCGAAACTAATGAAAACTTTGTTGGGGTAAAACCTAAAGGGAAAGGCCTAGCACCAAATTGCATTGACCTTCTCATCTAACTTCTGGAGACAGTCAAAATGAGTATTTGAATTCTTCCCTACCTCTTTTTTCTGCTGAGATACAGGGTGGTCCAACCTGCTGTAAAATTCTTGATTTTGAGAGTGATCGAAACTAATGAAAACTTTGTTGGGGTAAAACGTAAAGGGAAAGGCCTAGCACCAAATTGCATTGGCCATCTGATCTAACTTCTGCATGCAGTCAAAATGAGTTTTTGAATTCTTCCCTACCTCTTTCTTCTGCTGAGATACAGGGTGCTCCAACCTGCTGTATAATGTTTGATTTCGAGAGTGATCGAAACTAATGAAAACTTTGTTGGGGTAAAACGTAAAGGGAAAGGCCTAGCACCAAATTGCATTGGCCATCTGATCTAACTTCTGCATGCAGTCAAAATGAGTTTTTGAATTCTTCCCTACCTCTTTTTTCTGCTGAGATACAGGGTGGTCCAACCTGCTGTAAAATGCTTGATTTTGAGAGTGATCGAAACTAATGAAAACTTTGTTGGGGTAAAACCTAAAGGGAAAGGCCTAGCACCAAATTGCATTGGCCATCTGATCTAACTTCTGGAGACAGTCAAAATGATCCTTAGAATTCTTCCCTACCTTACTCCTCTGCTGAGATACAGGTGCTCCAACCTGCTGTAAAATGTTTGATTTTGAGAGTGATCGAAACTAATGAAAACAGTGTTGGGGTAAAACCTAAAGGGAAAGGCCTGGCAACAAATTGCATTGACCTTCTGATCTAACTTCTGGAGGCAGTCTAAATGAGTATTTCAATTCTTCCCAACCTCATTCCTCTGCTGAGATACAGGGTGCTCCTACCTGCTGTAAAATACTTGATTTCGAGAGTGATCGATACTAATGAAAACGTTGTTGGGGTAAAACCTAAAGGGAAAGGCCTAGCACCAAATTGCATTGGCCATCTGATCTAACTTCTGGAGGCAGTCAAAATGAGTATTTGAATTCATCCCTACCTCTTTCCTCTGTTGAGATACAGGTGCTCCAACCTGCTGTAAAATGCTTGATTTCGAGAGTGAGCGAAACTAATGAAAACATAGTTCAGGTAAAACCTAAAGGGAAAGACCTAGCACCAAAATGCATTGGCCATCTGATTTAACTTCTGGAGGCAGTCAAAGTGATCCTTAGAATTCTTCAATACCTCTTTCCTCTGCAGAGATGCAGGGTGGTCCACCCTGCCGTAAAATGCTTGATTTCGAGAGTGATCGAAACTAATGAAAACATTGTTGGGGTAAAACCTAAAGGGAAAGGCCTAGCACCAAATTGCATTGGCCATCTGATCTAACTTCTGGAGGCAGTCAAAATGAGTATTTGAATTCTTCCCTACCTTATTCCTGTGCTGAGATACAGGTGCTCCAACTTGCTGTAAAATGTTTGATTTTGAGAGTGAGCGAAACTAATGAAAACATAGTTCGGGAAAAACCTAAAGGGAAAGGCGTAGCACCAAATTGCATTGGCCATCTGATCTAACTTCTGGAGGCAGTCAAAATGAATATTTGAATTCTTCCCTACCTCTTTCCTCTGTTGAGATACAGGGTGCTACAACCTGCTGTAAAATGTTTGATTTCGAGAGTGAGCGAAACTAATGAAAACTTTGTTGGGGTAAAACCTAAAGGGAAAGGCCTAGCACCAAATTGCATTGGCCATCTGATCTAACTTCTGGAGGCAGTCAAAGTGATCCTTAGAATTCTTCAATAACTCTTTCCTCTGCAGAGATGCAGGGTGCTCCAAACTGCTGTAAAATGCTTGATTTCGAGAGTGACTGAAACTAATGAAAACATAGTTCGGGTGAAATCTAAAGGGAAAGACCTAGCACCAAATTGCATTGCCCATCTGGTCTAAACTCTGGAGGCAGTCAAAATTGTCCTTAGAATTATTCCCTACCTCTTCCCTCTGATGGGATACAGGGTGCTCCAACCTGCTGTAAAATGCTTGATTTCGAGAGTGACTGAAACTAATGAAAACATAGTTCGGGTAAAACCTAAAGGGAAGGGCCTAGCACCAAATTGCATTGGCCATCTGATCTAACTTCTGGAGACAGTCAGAAAGATCCTTAGAATTCTTCCCTTCCTCTTTCTTCTGCTGAGATACAGGGTGGTCCACCCAGCTGTAAAATGCTTGATTTTGAGAGTGAGCGAAACTAATGAAAACATTGTTGGGCTAAAACCTAAAGGGAAAGGCCTAGCACCAAATTGCATTGGCCATCTGATCTAACATCTGGAGACAGTCAAAATGAGTATTTGAATTCTTATGTACCTTGTTCCTCTGCTCAGATACAAGGTGCTCCAACCTGTTGTAAAATGCTTGATTTCGAGAGTGAGCGAAACTAATGAAAACATTGTTGGGGTAAAACCTAAAGGGAAAGGCCTAGCACCAAATTGCATTGGCCATCTGATCTAACTTCTGGAGACAGTCAAAATGAGTATTTGAATTCTTCCCTACCTTATTCCTCTGCTGAGATACAGGGTGCTCCAAGCTGCTGTAAAATGTTTGATTTCGAGAGTGAGCGAAACTAATGAAAACATTGTTGGGTAAAACCTAAAGGGAAAGGCCTAGCACCAAATTGCATTGGCCATCTTATCTAACTTCTGGAGACAGTCAAAATGATCCTTAGAATTCTTCCCTACCTCTTTCCTCTGTTGAGATACAGGGTGCTCCAACCTGCTGTAAAATGCTTGATTTTGAGAGTGAGCGAAACTAATGAAAACATTGTTGGGGTTAAACCTAAAGGGAAAGGCCTAGCACCAAATTGCATTCGCCATCTGATCTAACGTCTAGAGGCAGTCAAAATGAGTTTTTGAATTCTTCCCTACCACTTTCCTCTGCTCAGATACAAGGTGCTCAAACCTGCTGTTATATGCCTGATTTCGAGAGTGAGCGAAACTAATGAAAACATTGTTGGGTAAAACCTAAAGGGAAAGGCCTAGCACCAAATTGCATTGGCCATCTGATCTAACTTCTGGAGGCAGTCAAAATGAGTATTTGAATTCTTCCCTACCTCTTTCCTCTGCTGAGGTACAGGGTGCTCCAACCTGCTGTAAAATGCTCGATTTCGAGAGTGAGCGAAACTAATGAAAACATTGTTGGGGTAAAACCTAAAGGGAAAGGCCTAGCACCAAATTGCATTGGCTATCTGATCTAACTTCTGAAGGCAGTCAAAATGAGTATTTAGAATAGAATAGAATAGAATAAACCAGGTTGGAAGAGACCTTCAAGATCATCACGTCCAACCTATCACCCAACACCACCCAATCAACTAACCCATGTAACCAAGCACCCTGTCAAGTCTCCTCCTGAACACCTCCAGTGACGGCGACTCCACCACCTCCCCAGGCAGCCCATTCCAATGGGCAATCACTCTCTCCGTGTAAAACTTCCTCCTGACCTCCAGCCTGAACTTCCCCTGGCGCAGCCTGAGACTGTGTCCTCTTGTTCTGGTGCTGGCTGCCTGGGAGAAGAGACCAACCTCTGCCTGTTTACAACCCCCCTTCAGGTAGTTGTGGAGAGTAATGAGGTCACCCCTGAGTCTCCTCCTCTCCAGGCTAAGCAGCCCCAGCTCCCTCAGTCTCTCCTCATAGGGCTTGTGTTCCAAGCCCCTCACTAACTTCGTTGCCCTTCTCTGGAATCGTTCCAGCAAGTCAACATCCTTCTTAAACTGAGGGGCCCAGAACTGGACACAGTACTCGAGGTGTGGCCTAACCAGTGCAGTGTACAGGGGCAGAATGACCTCCCTGCTCCTGCTGGCCACACTGTTCTTAATGCAGGCCAGGATGCCATTGGCCCTCTTGGCTGCCTGGGCACACTGCAGGCTCATGTTCAGCCTACCATCAACCAGCACTCCCAGGTCCCTCTCTGCCTGGCTGCTCTCCAGCCACTCTGACCCCAGCCTGTAGTCCTGCCTGGGGTTGTTGTGGCCAATGTGCAGAACCCGGCACTTGTATTCATTAAATCTCATGCCGTTGGACTCTGCCCATCTGTCCAGCCTGTCGAGGTCTCTCTGCAAAGCCTCTCTACCCTACCTTATTCCTCTGCTCAGATACAGGGTGCTCCAACCTGCTGTAAAATGTTTGATTTCGAGAGTGAGCGAAACTAATGAAAACAATATTTGGGTAAAACCTAAAGGGAACGGCCTAGCACCAAATTTCATTGGCCATCTGATCTAACTTCTGGAGGCAGTCAAAATGAGTATTTGAATTCTTCCCTACCTTATTCCTGTGCTGAGATACAGGTGCTCCAACCTGCTGTAAAATGCTTGATTTTGAGAGTGAGCGAAACTAATGAAAACATTGTTGGGGTAAAACCTAAAGGGAAAGGCCTAGCACCAAATTGCGTTTGCCTTCTGATCTAACTTCTGGAGGCAGTCAAAATGATCCTTAGAATTCTTCCCTACCTCTTTCCTCTGCTGAGATACAGGGTGCTCCAACCTGCTGTAAAATGCTTGATTTTGAGAGTGATCGAAACTAATGAAATCATTGTTGGGGTAAAACCTAAAGGGAAAGGCCTAGCACCAAATTGCATTAGCCATCTGATCTAACTTCTGGAGGCAGTCAAAATGAGTATTTGAATTCTTCCCTACCTTATTCCTCTGCTCAGATAAAAGGTGCTCCAAACTGCTGTAAAATGCTTGATTTCGAGAGTGATCGAAACTAATGAAAACATTGTTGGGGTAAAACCTAAAGGGAAAGGCCTAGCACCAAATTACCTTGGCTATCTGATCTAACTTCTGGAGGCAGTCAAAATGAGTATTTGAATTCTTCCCTACCTTATTCCTCTCTTCAGATAGAAGGTGCTCCAACCTGCTGTAAAATGCTTGATTTTGAGAGTGATCGAAACTAATGAAAACATTGTTGGGGTAAAACCTAAAGGGAAAGGCCTAGCACCAAATTGCATTGGCCATCTGATCTAACTTCTGGAGACAGTCAAAAAGATCCTTAGAATTCTTCCCTACCTCTTTCTTCTGCTGAGATACAGGCTGGTCCACCCTGCTGTAAAATACTTGATTTTGAGTGCGATCGAAACAAATGAAAACTTTGTTGGTGTAAAACCTAAAGGGAAAGGCCTAGCACCAAATTGCGTTTGCCATCTGATCTAACTTCTGGAGACAGTCAAAATGAGTATTTGAATTCTTCCCTGCCTCTTTCCTCTGCTCAGATAGAAGGTGCTCCAACCTGCTGTAAAATGCTTGATTTTGAGAGTGAGCGAAACTAATGAAAACATTGTTGGGGTAAAACCTAAAGGGAAAGGCCTAGCACCAAATTGCATTGGCCATCTGATCTAACTTCTGGAGGCAGTCAAAATGATCCTTAGAATTCTTCAATACCTCTTTCCTCTGCTCAGATAGAAGGTGCTCCAACCTGCTGTAAAATGCTGGATTTTGAGAGTGATTGAAACTAATGAAAGCATTGTTGGGGTAAAACCTAAAGGGAAAGGCCTAGCACCAAATTGCATTGGCCATCTGATCTAACTTCTGGAGGCAGTCAAAATGAGTATTTCAATTCTTCCCTACCTCTTTCCTCTGCTCAGATACAAGGCGCTCCAACCTGCTGTAATATGCCTCATTTCGAGATTGAGGGAAACTGATGAAAACATTGTTAGGGTAAAACCTAAAGGGAAAGGTCTAGCACCAAACTGCATTGACCTTCTGATCTAACTTCTGGAGGCAGTCAAAATGAGTATTTCAATTCTTCCCTACCTTACTCCTCTGCTCAGATACAAGGTGCTCCAACCTGCTGTAAAATGTTTGATTTCGAGAGTGATCGAAACTAATGAAAACATTGTTGGGGTAAAACCTAAAGGGAAAGGCCTAGCACTAAATTGCATTGGCCATCTGATCTAACTTCTGGAGGCAGTCAAAATGAGTATTTGAATTCTTCCCTACCTCCTTCTTCTGCTGAGATACAGGTGCTCCAACCTGCTGTAAAATGTTTGATTTCGAGAATGATCGAAACTAATGAAAACATTGTTGGGGTAAAACCTAAAGGGAAAGGCCTAGCACTAAATTGCATTGGCCATCTGATCTAACTTCTGGAGGCAGTCAAAATGAGTATTTGAATTCTTCCCTACCTCTTTCCTCTGCAGAGATACAGGGTGGTCCATCCTGCTGTAAAATACTTTATTTCGAGAGTGATCGAAAGTAATGAAAACATTGTTGGGGTAAAACCTAAAGGGAAAGGCCTAGCACCAAATTGCATTGGCCATCTGATCTAACTTCTGGAGATAGTCAAAAAGATCCTTAGAATTCTTCCCTACCTCTTTCTTCTGCTGAGATACAGGGTGGTCCACCCTGCTGTAAAATGCTTGATTTTGAGAGTGATCGAAACTAATGAAAACTTTGTTGGTGTAAAACCTAAAGGGAAAGGCCTAGCACCAAATTGCGTTTGCCATCTGATCTAACTTCTGGAGGCAGTCAAAGTGATCCTTAGAATTCTTCAATACCTCTTTCCTCTGCAGAGATGCAGGGTGGTCCACCCTGCCGTAAAATGCTTGATTTCGAGAGTGATCGAAACTAATGAAAACATTGTTGGGGTAAAACCTAAAGGGAAAGGCCTAGCACCAAATTCATTCGCCATCTGATCTAACTTCTGGAGGCAGTCAAAATGAGTATTTGAATTCTTCCCTACCTCTTTCCTCTGCTCAGATACAAGGTGCTCCAACCTGCTGTAATATGCCTGATTTCGAGATTGAGGGAAACTGATGAAAACATTGTTAGGGTAAAACCTAAAGGTAAAGGCCTAGCACCAAATTGCATTTACCATCTGATCTAACTTCTGGAGGCAGTCAAAATGAGTATTTGAATTCTTCCCTACCTCTTTTTTCTGCTGAGATACAGGGTGGTCCAACCTGCTGTAAAATGCTTGATTTTGAGAGTGATCGAAACTAATGAAAACTTTGTTGGGGTAAAACCTAAAGGGAAAGGCCTAGCACCAAATTGCATTGACCTTCTCATCTAACTTCTGGAGACAGTCAAAATGAGTATTTGAATTCTTCCCTACCTCTTTTTCTGCTGAGATACAGGGTGGTCCAACCTGCTGTAAAATTCTTGATTTTGAGAGTGATCGAAACTAATGAAAACTTTGTTGGGGTAAAACCTAAAGGGAAAGGCCTAGCACCAAATTGCATTGGCCATCTGATCTAACTTCTGCATGCAGTCAAAATGAGTTTTGAATTCTTCCCTACCTCTTTCTTCTGCTGAGATACAGGGTGCTCCAACCTGCTGTATAATGTTTGATTTCGAGAGAGATCAAACCAAATGAAAACTTTGTTGGGGTAAAACCTAAAGGGAAAGGCCTAGCACCAAATTGCATTGGCCATCTGATCTAACTTCTGGAGACAGTCAAAATGATCCTTAGAATTCTTCCCTACCTTACTCCTCTGCTGAGATACAGGTGCTCCAACCTGCTGTAAAATGTTTGATTTTGAGAGTGATCGAAACTAATGAAAACAGTGTTGGGGTAAAACCTAAAGGGAAAGGCCTGGCAACAAATTGCATTGACCTTCTGATCTAACTTCTGGAGGCAGTCTAAATGAGTATTTCAATTCTTCCCAACCTCATTCCTCTGCTGAGATACAGGGTGCTCCTACCTGCTGTAAAATACTTGATTTCGAGAGTGATCGATACTAATGAAAACGTTGTTGGGGTAAAACCTAAAGGGAAAGGCCTAGCACCAAATTGCATTGGCCATCTGATCTAACTTCTGGAGGCAGTCAAAATGAGTATTTGAATTCATCCCTACCTCTTTCCTCTGTTGAGATACAGGTGCTCCAACCTGCTGTAAAATGCTTGATTTCGAGAGTGAGCGAAACTAATGAAAACATAGTTCAGGTAAAACCTAAAGGGAAAGACCTAGCACCAAAATGCATTGGCCATCTGATTTAACTTCTGGAGGCAGTCAAAGTGATCCTTAGAATTCTTCAATACCTCTTTCCTCTGCAGAGATGCAGGGTGGTCCACCCTGCCGTAAAATGCTTGATTTCGAGAGTGATCGAAACTAATGAAAACATTGTTGGGGTAAAACCTAAAGGGAAAGGCCTAGCACCAAATTGCATTGGCCATCTGATCTAACTTCTGGAGGCAGTCAAAATGAGTATTTGAATTCTTCCCTACCTCTTTCCTCTGCTCAGATACAAGGCGCTCCAACCTGCTGTAATATGCCTCATTTCGAGATTGAGGGAAACTGATGAAAACATTGTTAGGGTAAAACCTAAAGGGAAAGGTCTAGCACCAAACTGCATTGACCTTCTGATCTAACTTCTGGAGGCAGTCAAAATGAGTATTTCAATTCTTCCCTACCTCACTCCTCTGCTCAGATACAAGGTGCTCCAACCTGCTGTAAAATGTTTGATTTCGAGAGTGATCGAAACTAATGAAAACATTGTTGGGGTAAAACCTAAAGGGAAAGGCCTAGCACTAAATTGCATTGGCCATCTGATCTAACTTCTGGAGGCAGTCAAAATGAGTATTTGAATTCTTCCCTACCTCCTTCTTCTGCTGAGATACAGGTGCTCCAACCTGCTGTAAAATGTTTGATTTCGAGAATGATCGAAACTAATGAAAACATTGTTGGGGTAAAACCTAAAGGGAAAGGCCTAGCACTAAATTGCATTGGCCATCTGATCTAACTTCTGGAGGCAGTCAAAATGAGTATTTGAATTCTTCCCTACCTCTTTCCTCTGCAGAGATACAGGGTGGTCCATCCTGCTGTAAAATACTTTATTTCGAGAGTGATCGAAAGTAATGAAAACATTGTTGGGGTAAAACCTAAAGGGAAAGGCCTAGCACCAAATTGCATTGGCCATCTGATCTAACTTCTGGAGATAGTCAAAAAGATCCTTAGAATTCTTCCCTACCTCTTTCTTCTGCTGAGATACAGGGTGGTCCACCCTGCTGTAAAATGCTTGATTTTGAGAGTGATCGAAACTAATGAAAACTTTGTTGGTGTAAAACCTAAAGGGAAAGGCCTAGCACCAAATTGCGTTTGCCATCTGATCTAACTTCTGCATGCAGTCAAAATGAGTATTTGAATTCTTCCCTGCCATATTCCTCTGCTGAGATGCAAGGTGCTCCAACCTGCTGTAAAATGCTTGATTTTGAGAGTGAGCGAAACTAATGAAAACATTGTTGGGGTAAAACCTAAAGGGAAAGGCCTAGCACCAAATTCATTCGCCATCTGATCTAACTTCTGGAGGCAGTCAAAATGAGTATTTGAATTCTTCCCTACCTCTTTCCTCTGCTCAGATACAAGGCGCTCCAACCTGCTGTAATATGCCTGATTTCGAGATTGAGGGAAACTGATGAAAACATTGTTAGGGTAAAACCTAAAGGTAAAGGCCTAGCACCAAATTGCATTTACCATCTGATCTAACTTCTGGAGGCAGTCAAAATGAGTATTTGAATTCTTCCCTACCTCTTTTTTCTGCTGAGATACAGGGTGGTCCAACCTGCTGTAAAATGCTTGATTTTGAGAGTGATCGAAACTAATGAAAACTTTGTTGGGGTAAAACCTAAAGGGAAAGGCCTAGCACCAAATTGCATTGACCTTCTCATCTAACTTCTGGAGACAGTCAAAATGAGTATTTGAATTCTTCCCTACCTCTTTTTTCTGCTGAGATACAGGGTGGTCCAACCTGCTGTAAAATTCTTGATTTTGAGAGTGATCGAAACTAATGAAAACTTTGTTGGGGTAAAACCTAAAGGGAAAGGCCTAGCACCAAATTGCATTGGCCATCTGATCTAACTTCTGCATGCAGTCAAAATGAGTTTTTGAATTCTTCCCTACCTCTTTCTTCTGCTGAGATACAGGGTGCTCCAACCTGCTGTATAATGTTTGATTTCGAGAGAGATCAAACCAAATGAAAACTTTGTTGGGGTAAAACCTAAAGGGAAAGGCCTAGCACCAAATTGCATTGGCCATCTGATCTAACTTCTGGAGACAGTCAAAATGATCCTTAGAATTCTTCCCTACCTTACTCCTCTGCTGAGATACAGGTGCTCCAACCTGCTGTAAAATGTTTGATTTTGAGAGTGATCGAAACTAATGAAAACAGTGTTGGGGTAAAACCTAAAGGGAAAGGCCTGGCAACAAATTGCATTGACCTTCTGATCTAACTTCTGGAGGCAGTCTAAATGAGTATTTCAATTCTTCCCAACCTCATTCCTCTGCTGAGATACAGGGTGCTCCTACCTGCTGTAAAATACTTGATTTCGAGAGTGATCGATACTAATGAAAACGTTGTTGGGGTAAAACCTAAAGGGAAAGGCCTAGCACCAAATTGCATTGGCCATCTGATCTAACTTCTGGAGGCAGTCAAAATGAGTATTTGAATTCATCCCTACCTCTTTCCTCTGTTGAGATACAGGTGCTCCAACCTGCTGTAAAATGCTTGATTTCGAGAGTGAGCGAAACTAATGAAAACATAGTTCAGGTAAAACCTAAAGGGAAAGACCTAGCACCAAAATGCATTGGCCATCTGATTTAACTTCTGGAGGCAGTCAAAGTGATCCTTAGAATTCTTCAATACCTCTTTCCTCTGCAGAGATGCAGGGTGGTCCACCCTGCCGTAAAATGCTTGATTTCGAGAGTGATCGAAACTAATGAAAACATTGTTGGGGTAAAACCTAAAGGGAAAGGCCTAGCACCAAATTGCATTGGCCATCTGATCTAACTTCTGGAGGCAGTCAAAATGAGTATTTGAATTCTTCCCTACCTTATTCCTGTGCTGAGATACAGGTGCTCCAACTTGCTGTAAAATGTTTGATTTTGAGAGTGAGCGAAACTAATGAAAACATAGTTCGGGAAAAACCTAAAGGGAAAGGCGTAGCACCAAATTGCATTGGCCATCTGATCTAACTTCTGGAGGCAGTCAAAATGAATATTTGAATTCTTCCCTACCTCTTTCCTCTGTTGAGATACAGGGTGCTACAACCTGCTGTAAAATGTTTGATTTCGAGAGTGAGCGAAACTAATGAAAACTTTGTTGGGGTAAAACCTAAAGGGAAAGGCCTAGCACCAAATTGCATTGGCCATCTGATCTAACTTCTGGAGGCAGTCAAAGTGATCCTTAGAATTCTTCAATAACTCTTTCCTCTGCAGAGATGCAGGGTGCTCCAAACTGCTGTAAAATGCTTGATTTCGAGAGTGACTGAAACTAATGAAAACATAGTTCGGGTGAAATCTAAAGGGAAAGACCTAGCACCAAATTGCATTGCCCATCTGATCTAAACTCTGGAGGCAGTCAAAATTGTCCTTAGAATTATTCCCTACCTCTTCCTCTGATGGGATACAGGGTGCTCCAACCTGCTGTAAAATGCTTGATTTCGAGAGTGACTGAAACTAATGAAAACATAGTTCGGGTAAAACCTAAAGGGAAGGGCCTAGCACCAAATTGCATTGGCCATCTGATCTAACTTCTGGAGACAGTCAGAAAGATCCTTAGAATTCTTCCCTTCCTCTTTCTTCTGCTGAGATACAGGGTGGTCCACCCAGCTGTAAAATGCTTGATTTTGAGAGTGAGCGAAACTAATGAAAACATTGTTGGGCTAAAACCTAAAGGGAAAGGCCTAGCACCAAATTGCATTGGCCATCTGATCTAACATCTGGAGACAGTCAAAATGAGTATTTGAATTCTTATGTACCTTGTTCCTCTGCTCAGATACAAGGTGCTCCAACCTGTTGTAAAATGCTTGATTTCGAGAGTGAGCGAAACTAATGAAAACATTGTTGGGGTAAAACCTAAAGGGAAAGGCCTAGCACCAAATTGCATTGGCCATCTGATCTAACTTCTGGAGACAGTCAAAATGAGTATTTGAATTCTTCCCTACCTTATTCCTCTGCTGAGATACAGGGTGCTCCAACCTGCTGTAAAATGTTTGATTTCGAGAGTGAGCGAAACTAATGAAAACATTGTTGGGTAAAACCTAAAGGGAAAGGCCTAGCACCAAATTGCATTGGCCATCTTATCTAACTTCTGGAGACAGTCAAAATGATCCTTAGAATTCTTCCCTACCTCTTTCCTCTGTTGAGATACAGGGTGCTCCAACCTGCTGTAAAATGCTTGATTTTGAGAGTGAGCGAAACTAATGAAAACATTGTTGGGGTTAAACCTAAAGGGAAATGCTTAGCACCAAATTGCATTAGCCATCTGATCTAACTTCTGGAGACAGTCAAAATGAGTATTTGAATTCTTCCCTACCTTATACCTCGGCTCAGATACAAGGTGCTCCAACCTGCTGTAAAATGCTTGATTTCGAGAGTGAGCGAAACTAATGAAAACATTGTTGGGGTAAAACCTAAAGGGAAAGGCCTAGTACCAAATTGCATTGGCCATCTGATCTAACTTCTGAAGGCAGTCAAAATGAGTATTTGAACTCTTCCCTACCTTATTCCTCTGCTGAGATACAGGGTGCTCGAACCTGCTGTAAAATGCTTGATTTCGAGAGTGAGCGAAACTAATGAAAACATTGTTGGGGGAAAAACCCAAAGGGAACGACCTAGCACCAAATTGCATTGGCCATCTGATCTAACTTCTGGAGGCAGTCAAAATGAGTATTTGAATTCTTCCCTACCTTATACCTCGGCTCAGATACAAGGTGCTCCAACCTGCTGTAAAATGCTTGATTTTGAGAGTGATCAAAACTAATGAAAACATTGTTGGGGTAAAACCCAAAGGGAAAGACCTAGCACCAAATTGCATTGGCCATCTGTTCTAACTTCTGGGGGCAGTCAAAATGAGTATTTGAATTCTTCCCTACCTTATTCCTCTGCTCAGATAGAAGGTGCTTGTGGCCGGTTGACGGTGCCCCCTTAAGAAAGGGAATATGGTGGACGGAAGTTGGTAAACGGAAGGAATAGTCTAAACTAATTTTCATTGGTCAAGTGGGAGGAAGCACCTTCTGAACCGGGGAGTGAAATGGGCATTTCCAGCACTTCTCGGTCAGTCTCGCTTCCGCCTTTCCTTTCGGCAGCAACTTTTTCTCTGCTGGGCTTTCTGCCAAGACTTCGGCCTTGGAGACTTGATAGGAGTCCGGTATTAACTCCCTTCCAATTAACACAAACTGCTTTTAACTTCTTTCTTTCTTCTTTCTCCCTCTTTTCCGAACTATTCTGGGGAAAGGGGGGGAGAGAGGGGAGAGCGGAGGTGGGGAATCCCCTCTGCCGAGGGGGGTTACTCTCATTTCTGTGTTGCTCTGTTGTATATCTTTGTATATATTGTAGATATTGTAAATTTGTAAATATTCCCCTGCAAAATCCTACACTGCTTTGTAAATATAGCTCCACTGCTTTGCTAATTCAGCTGGTGAGTTTTTTTTTCCTTTCCCTTCAATTTTTCTTTTCCCTTTTACCTTACAAGGGGGAAGGGAGGAGGCTTCTTGGCTTTACCCTTCCACCCACCACATTTTTTTTATTGGCGTACCCAACGTGCGGCAGATAATTAGTTTAAATTATTACTTGATTGATTTAGTGTTTTCTAGCTGAATTAGCAAACATGAAGGTCTTGTGGTTTGTGGAGCGATTATTCTTTTCAATTTTTGGGGCTCTGGTTTACAGATATTGTTTGGGTTTGCTTTTGGATTACCTGGGTAAATATTTGGTGCGGACAATTTATATGTGGGTTATGTATAGAGTTAAATTATGGTATGGAAAATGTATTAATTTCCTCTGGCCAGTGAGATACAGGAATGTTACCTCCACCACTCTCCCAATTGAGATAAAGGGTTTTAAGATTCCGCCTGAGGAGAGAGTAACTTTAGGTGATGCCTGGGACCCAAAGGTGATTTATTTGATGTGTATAAATCTGTTGCTGGTGATAACTAATGTGTTTTCTCTGTATTCCTTGTGGTGAGAGAAAAAGGTGTCCAGGGCGTGTTTTGTTATTAAAACTAGATCAAAAAGAAAACGCCGTGGCTCTCGATCAGTCCCAGAGTCATCTAGTGATGAGGACTGTGGAGAACCTGTGTCAGTCAAAAAGAAGGCTAAAAAGTCAATTGGTAAAGCAGCTCTAAATGACTTTGCTGATTCTAGCAAGCTGCCAAAGGCGGCAGCTGGTATCAACATGGTGCCTACTCCTTCTCCCACTCCTTCTTCTTCTTCTTCTCCATCGGCCATTAACGGAGCAACGTCACTTCCACCCACTCCCTCGGTGGGGCCGGAAGTCACTGCCCCAGCAGCTGATTTATCTCAGGACCTGTCAGCTTCCATTAAGGTGGCTGTAAATTCAAACACAGCTCCAGTTAAGGTGGCTCCTTTAAAGACTAGAGGTGCAAAGGCCAAAGATGGAGAAGAAGAGGAGCTGGAGACTGATCCTGGTGAGGGGCCCTTACTCTAAGAGATCCTGCTCAGGAGGAAGAGGTGGTTTGTTTTAAAGATCTAGCTAACCTAGTGAGATCAAAGCAGGATACAGATGAAGCTAGGAAAGCAGCTGGCAAAGGTGGTTCTCAGCTTAAAGAGATCCTTAGGAGAATGACAGCAGGATTATATGGACAAAAAATTCAGGGAGATGAAGAGCAAGATGATATTTTGGAATGTTCTTCTCCACGGGAGGAATTGCGAAATGTCCGTAAAGATTTCACCAGGGCAGATAAGGAACCAGTTCTAGCTTGGCTCAGGAGGTGTTATGATACAGGTGCTCCAGCTCTAACAGTTGGAGACAAGTCAGCAGCTCAGTTAGGAACTCTCTCAAGGGACAATGGAATAGATAGACATCTAGGCAGAGCTCTCGGTAAGGTTAATCTCTGGATACGTCTTTTAATGGCGGTTGCCCTGAGATACCCTTCCCGAGATGATCTTCCATGGAATCCTAAACCCTGGACTACCATAGATGAGGGAATTAAACGCTTGAGAGAATTTGCTGTTAGAGAGCTACTCTATGGTGAACATGAAACTCTGAATCCTGATGACATTCCTGTGGGTATTGGTCTTGCAAAAAAGATCATCAAACTTGCTCCTTCCAATTATGCAAACATTCTGGCAAGCAGAATTGTGTCAAGAAGTTATGGTGGAGCTTCTCCTACGGTTGGCCAATTCAGCGATCAAATGAGACAATTGGAGGATAGCATGACACGTGGTTCTTTGGTTTCAGCCATTAAAACTATGTCTGGAGATATACAGAATTGCATAAGAGAGTTAAAAGATGAATTTAGAAATTCCATATCCCAATTGGCACAAAGGGATAATTTCAATTCTCCCTCCAGGTGGATACAAGTTTCATCTGTGAGGAATACACGTCCTCCAAGGAGGTCATTCCAAAACAGGTCATTCCAAAACAGACCACCAAGGCAATCACGTAGAACTATTTGGATAACTCTGCGTGATCAGTTTGGTGAGAACATGAACCGCTGGGATGGCCAACCAACTTCTAATCTTTTCAGGAGACTGAGGGAATTGCAAAGTGGCAGAACCCAAGGTAGCAATACCAGAAGGGTAGCTGTTACTTCCACAGTTCCCCAGAACGACTCTTATGGCTCCAACAGTGGCTCCGGTTATAACATGCAAAGTTATAACCCTGCAAACTATGCGCAATGCACATGTGCGCATGTTCCCCATAACTAGGGGTGCCCTGCCTCCCGCCAGGGGGAGGAGAGGGATAACAGAGATAACAGAATCTATTGGGATGTATACATCCAGTGGCCTGGCACTTCACAATTTTGGAAGTACAGGGCCTTGGTTGACACAGGAGCTCAGTGCACCATAATACCATCAAATGATCAGGGATCAGAGTCTATAACTATTCTGGGAGTCACTGGTGGATCTCAAGAGTTGAGTAAGGTAGAGGTTAATATAAGTTTAACTGGTAAACAATGGAGGAAGCATACAGTTGTGACCGGACCTGATGCACCTTGCATTTTGGGAATTGATTTTCTGAGAGAAGGGCGTTTCAAGGACCCTAGAGGTTACAAATGGGCTTTTGGAGTAGCTTCAATAGAAATTGATGGACAAAAATTGAAGCTGTCTGCCAGACCTGAGCTTTCTGATGAATCTGCAGTTGTGGGACAACATAAGATACAGGACATTAAATTGCCGGTTGCTTCTCAGACTGTGCATCACAGACAATACAGAACCAACCGTGACTCTTTGTTGCCCATTCAGAATCTGATTCGTCAGTTGGAGAGTCAGAAAGTCGTCAGCAAAACTCATTCACCTTTCAACAGTCCAGTGTGGCCTGTGCGAAAGCAGAATGGAGACTGGCGTCTGACGGTAGACTACCGAGCCCTGAATGAAGTAACACCACCTATGAGTGCAGCAGTACCAGACATGATGGAGCTACAGTATGAGCTGGAATCCAAAGAGGCCAAATGGTATGCTACCATAGACATTGCTAATGCATTTTTCTCTATTCCCATAGCAGAGGAATGCAGGCCTCAGTTTGCTTTCACCTGGAGAGGAATCCAGTACACTTTCAACAGGCTGCCAATGGGCTGGATCCACAGCTCAAGCATCTGTCATGCAGTGATCCACGATGCTCTGGAGAAAGGTGGTGCTCCAGAACACATCCAGTTCATCGATGATATCATTGCCTGGGGTAAAACTGCTGAGGAAGTCTTCGAGAAAGGTAACAAAATCATTGACATTCTTCTGAATGCAGGTTTTGCCATCAAACGAGACAAGGTGAAAGGACCTACCACAGAGATTCAGTTTCTGGGAGTGCGATGGCAGGATGGACGCAGACACATTCCAGTGGATGTGGTAAACAGAGTCTCTACCATGGCAAGTCCCACAAACAAGCAAGAGACCCTACGTTTCTTGGGGATAGTGGGATTTTGGAGACTGCACATTCCTGGGTACAGTCAGATTGTGAAACCTCTGTATGATGTGACTCGAAAGAGAAACCATTTCCACTGGGGACCTGAACAACAAGCAGCCTTTGACCAGATAAAGCAAGAGGTAGTTCAAGCAATGGGTCTGGGACCTGTCCGAGATGGTCCAGACATTAAGAACATTTTGTACACGGCTGCAAGTGACAATGGTCCAACCTGGTGCTTGTGGCAAAAAGCTCCAGGTGAGACACGTGGACGACCTCTTGGTTTCTGGAGTCGAGGTTACAGAGGTTCAGAGGCTAATTATACTCCAACAGAGAAAGAAATTCTAGCTGCCTATGAAGGAGAAAAAGCATCTTCTGAAGTGATTGGAACTGAATCACAACTTCTCTTAGCTCCCAGATTACCAGTTTTGAATTGGATGTTCAAAGGCAAAGGTTCCACACCACATCATGCCCCAGACTCCACATGGTCTAAGTGGATGGCTCTGATAACACAGAGAGCTCGAATGGGAAATCTTGAAAGACCTGGTCTAGTGGAGGTGATCTCAAGTTGGCCTGAAGGTATCAACTGTGCTAAACCTCCAGAGGAGAAAGTAACTCGTGCTGAGGAAGCTCCTCCTTACAATGACCTTTCTGATGATGAGAAGAAATATGCTTTGTTCACAGACGGTTCCTGTTGTCTTGTTGGGAACAAGCGAAGGTGGAAGTCTGCAGTGTGGAGTCCAACACGCCGAGTTGCAGAGGCGAAAGATGGAGAAGGAGAATCCAGTCAGTTCGCAGAGGTAAAAGCTGTCCAGCTAGCTCTCGATGTAGCTGAACGTGAGAGATGGCCAAAGCTTTATCTCTACTCCGACTCATGGATGATAGCCAATGCTCTGTGGGGTTGACTAAAGAACTGGAAGAAGAGTGGTTGGCAGAGAAAAGGAAAACCCATTTGGGCAGCCAACCTATGGCAGGACATTGCTGATCGAATCGAGAGAATTCCAGTGAAAGTGAGACACATCGATGCTCACATTCCTAAGAGCAAAGCTACTGAGGAACAGCAACACAACCATCAGGCAGATCTAGCTGCAAGAGTTTCTCAAGTAGACATGGACTCTAATCTTGATCTCGACTGGAAACACCGAGGTGAGATATTCTTAGCTCGGTGGGCTCACGATTTGTCAGGACATCAGGGCAGAGATGCAACATACCAATGGGCTCGTGACAGATCCATAGACATTTCCATGGATGCTATCACGCAAGTCATCCATGACTGTGACATTTGTGCTGCTATTAAGCAGGCAAAACGACTTAAGCCCTTGTGGTATGGTGACAGATGGTCCAAGTACAAGTATGGTGAAGCTTGGCAGATTGACTACATCACTCTACCACGTTCTCGTTCTGGTAAGCAATACGTGCTTACTATGGTAGAGGCAAACACTGGATGGTTGGAAACTTATCCAGTTCCACATGCAACTGCACGCAACACCATTCTCGGTCTGAAGAGACAGATCCTGTGGAGACACGGAACTCCAGAGAGGATTGAGTCAGACAACGGAACTCATTTCAAGAACAACCTTGTAAAGAACTGGGCAAAAGAGCACGGTATTGAGTGGATATTCCACATTCCCTACTATGCACCAGCTTCAGGGAAGATTGAACGCTACAACGGTTTGTTGAAGACCACTCTTAAAGCCATGGGAGGTGGATCTTTGAAAAACTGGGAAAAACATTTAGCACGAGCAACCTGGCTGGTAAATAGTAGAGGTTCAGTGAACCGAGCTGGACCTGCACATTCAGATTTGCTACGGAAAGTAGAAGGTGATAGAGTTCCTGTTGTTAAAGAAAAGAATCTGTTAGGTAAAACTGTTTGGGTATTTTCACCCTCAGGAGAGGCTAAACCTGTCCGAGGGGTGGTTTCAGATGAAGGTCCGGGTCACACTTATTGGGTAATGCAAGAGAATGGTGAAATTCAGTGTATTCCACAAAGAAATTTAACTTTAGCTGAAAGAGGTTAACTTCGAACTGTTGTACAGCTACATCGCGCCCAAAAGAAGAATCAACGAGGAATCTACGGTGCACGAACCCTGAGGTCCCTGAGAGCCCTGAGTCAACTAAGAGACCCTGAGATTTCCCTGTTTCCCTTTTTCTTCGCTTCGTCGGTGAAGAAATGAACTGTTTTCCACTTTTCTCATTTTCTGATTTTCTTGGACTTTTAAATCATCTACATCTGAGCATAGCCGGAATGGACTATGAACTTTACTCACGAACTGTAAATATCATTTTGGATTGGATGGATAGTGTGAACAGCCAATGAAATTGTTTAGAAGGGGAGGACTGTGGCCGGTTGACGGTGCCCCCTTAAGAAAGGGAATATGGTGGACGGAAGTTGGTAAACGGAAGGAATAGTCTAAACTAATTTTCATTGGTCAAGTGGGAGGAAGCACCTTCTGAACCGGGGAGTGAAATGGGCATTTCCAGCACTTCCCGGTCAGTCTCGCTTCCGCCTTTCCTTTCGGCAGCAACTTTTTCTCTGCTGGGCTTTCTGCCAAGACTTCGGCCTTGGAGACTTGATAGGAGTCCGGTATTAACTCCCTTCCAATTAACACAAACTGCTTTTAACTTCTTTCTTTCTTCTTTCTCCCTCTTTTCCGAACTATTCTGGGGAAAGGGGGGAAAGAGAGGGGAGAGCGGAGGTGGGGAATCCCCTCTGCCGAGGGGGGTTACTCTCATTTCTGTGTTGCTCTGTTGTATATCTTTGTATATATTGTAGATATTGTAAATTTGTAAATATTCCCCTGCATATCCTTCATTGCTTTGTAAATATAGCTCCACTGCTTTGCTAATTCGGCTGGTGAGTTTTTTTTTCCCTTTCCCTTCAATTTTTCTTTTCCCTTTTACCTTACAAGGGAGAAGGGAGGAGGCTTCTTGGCTTTACCCTTCCACCCACCACAGTGCTCCAACATGCTGTAAAATGCTTGATTTCGAGAGTGATCGAAACTAATGAAAACATTGTTGGGGTAAAACCCAAAGGGAAAGGCCTAGAACCAAATTGCATTGGCCATCTGATCTAACTTCTGGAGACAGTCAAAATGATCCTTAGAATTCTTCCATACCTCTTTCCTCTGTTGAGATATGGGTGCTCCAACCTACTGTAAAATGCTTGATTTTGAGAGTGAGCGAAACTAATGAAAACATTGTTGGTTTAAAACCTAAAGGGAAATGCCTAGCACCAAATTACTTTGGCCATCTGATCTAACTTCTGGAGGCAGTCAAAATGATCGTTAGAATTCTTCCCTACCTCTTTCCTCTGCTGAGATACAGGGTGCTCCAACCTGCTGTAAAATGCTTGATTTCGAGAGTGAGCGAAACTAATGAAAACTTTGTTGGGGTAAAACCTAAAGGGAAAGGCCTAGCACCAAATTCCATTGGTCATCAGATTTAACTTCTGGAGACAGTCAAAATGATCCTTAGAATTCTTACCTAGCTCTTTCCTCTGCTGAGATACAGGGTGGTCCACCCTGCTGTAAAATGCTTGATTTCGAGAGTGAGCAAAACTAATGAAAACATTGTTGGGGTAAAACCTAAACGGAAAGGCCTAGCACCAAATTGCATTGGCCATCTGATCTAACTTCTGGAGACAGTCAAAATGAGTATTTGAATTCTTCCCTACCTTATTCCTCGGCTCAGATACAGGGTGCTCCACATTGCTGTAAAATGCTTGATTTTGAGAGTGAGCGAATCTAATGAAAACATTGTTGGTTTAAAACCTAAAGGGAAAGGCCTAGCACGAAATTGCATTGGCCAGCTGATCTAACTTCTGGAGGCAGTGAAAATAAGTATTTGAATTCGTCCCTACCTCTTTCCTCTGCTGAGATACAGGGTGGTCCACCCTACTGTAAAATGCTTGATTTTGAGAGTGAGCGAAACTAATGAAAACATCGTTGGTTTAAAACCTAAAGGGAAAGGCCTAGCAACAAATTGCATTGGCCATCTGATCTAACTTCTGGAGGCAGTCAAAATGATCCTTAGAATTCTTCCCTACCTCTTTCCTCTGTTGAGATACAGGGTGCTCCAACCTGCTGTAAAATGCTTAATTTCGAGACTGACTGAAATTAATGAAAACATTGTTGGGGTAAAGCCTAAAGGGAAAGGTCTAGCACCATATTGCATTGGCCATCTGATCGAACTTCTGGAGACAGTCAAAATGAGTATTTGAATTCTTCCCTACCTTATTCCTCTGCTCAGATACAAGGTGCTCCACCCTGCTGTAAAATGCTTGATTTCGAGAGTGAGCGAAACTAATGAAAACATTGTTGGGGTAAAACCTAAAGGGAAAGGCCTAGCACCAAATTGCATTGGCCATCTGATCTAACATCTGGAGGCAGTCAAAAAGATCCTTAGAATTCTTCCCTACCTCTTTCTTCTGCTGAGATACAGGGTGCTCCACATTGCTGTAAAATGCTTGATTTTGAGAGTGAGCGAAACTAATGAAAACATTGTTGGTTTAAAACCTAAAGGGAAAGGCCTAGCACCAAATTGCATTGGCCATCTGATCTAACTTCTGGAGGCAGTGAAAATGAGTATTTGAATTCGTCCCTACCTCTTTCCTCTGCTGAGATACAGGGTGGTCCACCCTGCTGTAAAATGCTTGAGTTTGAGAGCGAGCGAAACTAATGAAAACATTATTAGGGTAAAACCTAAAGGGAAAGGCCTAGCACCAAATTGCATTGGCCATCTGATCTAACTTCTGGAGGCAGTCAAAATGATCCTTAGAATTCTTCCCTACCTCTTTCCTCTGCTGAGATACAGGGTGCTCCAACCTGCTGTAAAATGCTTAATTTCGAGAGTGATTGAAATTAATGAAAACATTGTTGGGGTAAAACCTAAAGGGAAAGGCCTAGCACCAAATTGCATTGGCCATCTGATCTAACTTCTGGAGGCAGTCAAAATGAGTATTTGAATTCTTCCGTACCTGTGGTGGGTGAAAGGGTAAGGCCGAGAAGCCTCTTCCCTTCCCCCTTGTAAGGTAAAAGGGAAAGAAAAATTGAAGGGAAAGAAAAAAAAACTCACCAGCCGAATTAGCAAAGCAGTGGAGCTATATTTACAAAGCAGTGTAGGATTTTGCAGGGGAATATTTACAAATTTACAATATCTACAATATATACAAAGATATACAACAGAGTAACACAGAAATGAGAGTAACTCCCCTCGGCCGAGGGGGTTCCCCCCCCCTCCGCTCTCCCCTCTCTTCCCCCCTTTCCCCAGAATGGGATAGAAAGAGGAAGAAAAGAGAGAAAAAAAAAAAAATGTTAGAAGCAGTTTGTGTTAGTTGGAAGCAGTTAATATAGACCTGGTTATCTTATCCTCAAGGCCGAAGCCATGGCAGAAAGCCCAGCACAGAGAAGAGTTGCTGCACCCTGGAGAAGCGGAAGCAAGAGTGACAGAGAAGTGCTGGGAATGCCCACTTCACTCTCAGGCCAGATAGTGCTTCCTCCCACTCGCCCAATGAAATTGTTTAGAATATTCCTTCCGTTTACCAACTTCCGTCCACCATATTCCCTTTCTTAAGGGGACAGCGTCAATCGGGCACAGTACCTTATTCCTCTTCTCAGATGCAAGGTGCTCCAACCTGCCGTAAAATGCTTGATTTCGAGAGAGAGCGAAACTAATGAAAACATTGTTGGGGTAAAACCTAAAGGGAAAGGCCTAGCACCAAATTGCATTGGCCATCTGATCTAACTTCTGGATGCAGTCAAAATGAGTATTTCAATTCTTCCCTACCTCTTTCCTCTGCTGAGATACAGGGTGGTCCACCCTGCTGTAAAATGCCTGATTTCGGGAGTGAGCGAAACTAATGAAAACATTGTTGGGGTAAAACCTAAAGGGAAAGGCCTAGCACCAAATTGCATTGGCCATCTGATCTAACCTCTGGAGGCAGTCAAAATGAGTATTTGAATTCTTCCCTACCTTATTCCTCGGCTCAGATACAAGGTACTCCAACCTGCTGTAAAATGCTTGATTTCGAGAGTGAGCGAAACTAATGAAAACATTGTTGGGGTAAAACCTAAAGGGAAAGGCCTAGCACCAAATTGCATTGGCCATCTGATCTAACTTCTGGAGGTAGTCAAAATGAGTATTTGAATTCTTCCCTACCTCTTTCCTCTGCTGAGATACAGGGTGCTCCAACCTGCTGTAAAATGCTTGATTTTGAGAGTGAGCGAAAGTAATGAAAACATTGTTGGGTTAAACCTAAAGGGAAAGGCCTAGCACCAAATTGCATTGGCCATCAGATTTAACTTCTGGAGACAGTCAAAATGATCCTTAGAATTCTTCCCTACCTCTTTCCTCTGGTGAGATACAGGGTGCTCCAACCTACTGTAAAATGCTTAATTTCGAGAGTGATCGAAACTAATGAAAACAACGTTGGTGTAAAACCTAAAGGGAAAGACCTAGCACCAAATTGCATTGGCCATCTGATCTAACTTCTGGAGACAGTCAAAATGAGTATTTGAATTCTTCCCTACCTCTTTCCTCTGCTGAGATACAGGGTGCTCCACATTGCTGTAAAATGCTTGATTTTGAGAGTGAGCGAAACTAATGAAAACATTGTTGGTTTAAAACCTAAAGTGAAAGGCCTAGCACCAAATTGCATTGGCCATCTGATCTAACTTCTGGAGACAGTCAAAATGAGTATTTGAATTCTTCCGTACCTTATTCCTCGGCTCAGATACAAGGTGCTCCAACCTGCTTTAAAATGCTTGATATCGAGAGTGAGCGAAACTAATGAAAACATTGTTAGGGTAAAACCTAAAGGGAAAGGCCTAGCACGAAATTGCATTGGCCATCTGATCAAACTTCTGGAGACAGTCAAAATGATCCTTAGAATTCTTCCCTACCTCTTTCCTCTGCTGAGATACAGGGTGCTCCAACCTGCTGTAAAATGCTTGATTTTGAGAGTGAGCGAAACTAATGAAAACATTGTTGGTTTAAAACCTAAAGGGAAAGGCCTAGCACCAAATTGCATTGGCCATCTGATCAAACTTCTGGAGGCAGTCAAAATGAGTATTTGAATTCGTCCCTACCTTATTCCTCTGCTCAGATAGAAGGTACTCCAACCTGCTGTAAAATGCTTGATTTCGAGAGTGAGCGAAACTAATGAAAACAACGTTTGGGTAAAACCTAAAGGGAAAGACCTAGCACCAAATTACTTTGGCCATCTGATCTAACTTCTGGAGGCAGTCAAAATGAGTATTTGAATTCTTCCCTACCTTATTCCTCTGCTCAGATAGAAGGTGCTCCATCCTGCTATAAAATCTTGATTTCGAGAGTGAGCGAAACTAATGAAAACATTGTTGGGGTAAAACCTAAAGGGAAAGGTCTAGCACCAAATTGCATTGGCCATCTGATCTAACTTCTGGAGGCAGGCAAAATGAGTATTTGAATTCTTCCCTACCTTATTCCTCTGCTCAGATGCAAGGTGCTCCAACCTGCTGTAAAATGCTTGATTTCGAGAGTGAGCGAAACTAATGAAAACAACGTTGGGGTAAAACCTAAAGGGAAAGACCTAGCACCAAATTACTTTGGCCATCTGATCTAACTTCTGGAGGCAGTCAAAATGAGTATTTGAATTCTTCCCTACCTTATTCCTCTGCTCAGATAGAAGGTGCTCCATCCTGCTATAAAATCTTGATTTCGAGAGTGAGCGAAACTAATGAAAGCATTGTTGGGGTAAAACCTAAATGGAAAGGCCTAGCACCAAATTCCATTGGTCATCAGATTTAACTTCTGGAGACAGTCAAAATGAGTATTTGAATTCTTCCTTACCTTATTCCTCGGCTCACATACAAGGTGCTCCAACCTGCTGTAAAATGCTTGGTTTCGAGAGTGAGCGAAACTAATGAAAACATTGTTGGGGTAAAACCTAAAGGGAAAGGCCTAGCACCAAATTGCATTGGCCATCTGATCTAACTTCTGGAGGCAGTCAAAATGATCCTTTGAATTCTTCCATACCTCTTTCCTCTGCTGAGATACAGGGTGCTCCACATTGCTGTAAAATGCTTGATTTTGAGAGTGAGCGAAACTAATGAAAACATTGTTGGTTTAAAACCTAAAGTGAAAGGCCTAGCACCAAATTGCATTGGCCATCTGATCTAACTTCTGGAGACAGTCAAAATGAGTATTTGAATTCTTCCGTACCTTATTCCTCGGCTCAGATACAAGGTGCTCCAACCTGCTTTAAAATGCTTGATATCGAGAGTGAGCGAAACTAATGAAAACATTGTTGGGGTAAAACCTAAAGGGAAAGGCCTAGCACGAAATTGCATTGGCCATCTGATCAAACTTCTGGAGACAGTCAAAATGATCCTTAGAATTCTTCCCTACCTCTTTCCTCTGCTGAGATACAGGGTGCTCCAACCTGCTGTAAAATGCTTGATATTGAGAGTGAGCGAAACTAATGAAAACATTGTTGGGGTAAAACCTAAAGGGAAAGGCCTAGCACCAAATTGCATTGGCCATCTGATCTAACTTCTGGAGGCAGTCAAAATGAGTATTTGAATTCGTCCCTACCTCTTTCCTCTGCTGAGATACAGGGTGCTCCAACGTGCTATAAAATGCTTGATTTTGAGAGTGATTGAAATTAATGAAAACATTGTTGGGTAAAACCTAAAGGGAAAGGCCTAGCACCAAATTGCATTGGCCATCTGATCAAACTTCTGGAGGCAGTCAAAATGAGTATTTGAATTCTTCCCTACCTTATTCCTCTGCTCAGATAGAAGGTACTCCAACCTGCTGTAAAATGCTTGATTTCGAGAGTGAGCGAAACTAATGAAAACAACGTTGGGGTAAAACCTAAAGGGAAAGACCTAGCACCAAATTACTTTGGCCATCTGATCTAACTTCTGGAGACAGTCAAAATGAGTATTTGAATTCTTCCCTACCTTATTCCTCTGCTCAGATAGAAGGTGCTCCATCCTGCTATAAAATCTTGATTTCGAGAGTGAGCGAAACTAATGAAAACATTGTTGGGGTAAAACCTAAAGGGAAAGGTCTAGCTCCAAATTGCATTGGCCATCTGATCTAACTTCTGGAGGCAGTCAAAATGAGTATTTGAATTCTTCCCTACCTTATTCCTCTGCTCAGATGCAAGGTGCTCCAACCTGCTGTAAAATGCTTGATTTTGAGAGTGATCGAAACTAATGAAAACAACGTTGGGGTAAAACCTAAAGGGAAAGACCTAGCACCAAATTACTTTGGCCATCTGATCTAACTTCTGGAGGCAGTCAAAATGAGTATTTGAATTCTTCCCTACCTTATTCCTCTGCTCAGATAGAAGGTGCTCCATCCTGCTATAAAATCTTGATTTCGAGAGTGAGCGAAACTAATGAAAGCATTGTTGGGGTAAAACCTAAAGGGAAAGGCCTAGCACCAAATTGCATTGGCCATCTGATCTAATTTCTGGAGACAGTCAAAATGATCCTTAGAATTCTTCCCTACCTCTTTCCCCTGCTCAGATACAAGGTGCTCCAACCTGCTGTAATATGCCTGATTTTGAGAGTGAGCGAAACTAATGAAAACATTGTTGGGGTAAAACCTAAAGGGAAAGGCCTAGCACCAAATTGCATTGGCCATCTGATCTAACTTCTGGAGACAGTCAAAATGAGTATTTGAATTCTTCCCGACCTTCTTCCTCTGCTCAGATAGAAGGTGCTCCAACCTGCTGTAAAATGCTTGATTTCGAGAGTGAGCGAAACTAATGAAAACATTGTTGGTTTAAAACCTAAAGGGAAAGGCCTAGCACCAAATTGCATTGGCCATCTGATCTAACTTCTGGAGGCAGTCAAAATGAGTATTTGAATTCTTCCCTACCTTATTCCTCTGCTCAGATAGAAGGTGCTCCAACCTGCTGTAAAATGCTTGATTTCGAGAGTGAGCGAAACTAATGAAAACATTGTTGGGGTAAAACCTAAAGGGAAAGGCCTAGCACCAAATTGCATTGGCCATCTGATCTAACTTCTGGAGGCAGTCAAAGTGATCCTTAGAATTCTTCAACACCTCTTTCCTCTGCAGAGATACAGGGTGCTCCAACCTGCTGTAAAATGCTTGATTTTGAGTGTGAGCGAAACTAATCTAAACATAGTTGGGGTAAAACCCAAAGGGAAAGACCTAGCACCAAATTGCATTGGCCATCTGATCTAACTTCTGGAGACAGTCGAAATGATCCTTAGAATTCTTCCCTACCTCTTTCCTCTGTTGAGATACAGGGTGCTCCAACCTGCTGTAAAATGCTTGATTTTGAGAGTGAGCGAAACTAATAGAATAGAATAGAATAGAATAAACCAGGTTGGAAGAGACCTTCAAGATCATCACGTCCAACCTATCACCCAACACCACCTAATCAACTAAGCCATCTATGCAAGCACCCTGTCAAGTCTCCTCCTGAACACCTCCAGTGACGGCGACTCCACCACCTCCCCAGGCAGCCCGTTCCAATGGGCAATCACTCTCTCTGTGTAAAACTTCCTCCTGACCTCCAGCCTGAACTTCCCCTGGCGCAGCCTGAGACTGTGTTCTCTTGTTCTGGTGCTGGCTGCCTGGGAGAAGAGACCAACCTCTGCCTGTTTACAACCCCCCTTCAGGTAGTTGTAGAGAGTAATGAGGTCACCCCTGAGTCTCCTCCCCTCCAGGCTAAGCAGCCCCAGCTCCCTCAGTCTCTCCTCATAGGGCTTGTGTTCCAAGCCCCTCACTAACTTCGTTGCCCTTCTCTGGACTCGTTCCAGCAAGTCAACATCCTTCCTAAACTGAGGGGCCCAGAACTGGACACAGTACTCGAGGTGTGGCCTAACCAGTGCAGTGTACAGGGGCAGAATGACCTCCCTGCTCCTGCTGGCCACACTGTTCTTAATGCAGGCCAGGATGCCATTGGCCCTCTTGGCTGCCTGGGCACACTGCAGGCTCATGTTCAGCCTACCATCAACCAGCACTCCCAGGTCCCTCTCTGCCTGGCTGCTCTGACCCCAGCCTGTAGCACTGCATGGGGTTGTTGTGGCCAATGTGCAGAACCCGGCACTTGGATGCATTAAATTTCATGCCGTTGGACTCTGCCCATCTGTCCAGCCTGTCGAGGTCTCTCTGCAAAGCCTCTCTACCCTCTAGCAGATCAACTCCTGTCCCCAGCTTGGTGTCGTCAGCAAATTTACTGATGATAGACTCAATGCCCTCATCCAGATCATCAACAAAGATGTTAAAGAGGATGGGGCCCAGCACTGATCCCTGGGGGACACCACTACTGACTGGCCGCCAGCCGGATGTGACACCATTCACCACCACTCTCTGGGTTCGGCCATCCAGCCAGTTCCTAACCCAGTTCAGAGTGCTGCTGTCCAAGCCATGGGCTGACAGCTTGGCCAGGAGTTTGCTATGGGGACGGTGTCAAAGGCCTTGCTGAGGTCCAGGTAAACTACATCCACAGGCCTCCCCACATCCACCAGGCGGGTCACCTGATCATAGAAGGAGATCAGGTTGGTCAGGCAGGACCTGCCCTTCCTAAATCCATGCTGGCTGAGTCTGATCCCTTGGCCATCCTCTAAGTGCTGTGTTAATGCACTCAAGATGACCTGTTCCATGATCTTGCCTGGCACTGAGGTCAGGCTGACAGGCCTGTAATTCCCTGGCTCATCCAACCGGCCCTTCTTGTGGATGGGCACAACGTTGGCCAGCTTCCAGTCCTCTGGGACCTCGCCAGTGAGCCAGGACTGCTGAAAATGATGGAGAGCGGCTTGGCCAGCTCCTCTGACAGTTCCCTCAGAACCCTAGGATGGATCCCATCTGGTCCCATGGACTTGTGGGGATCCAGGCGGCTGAGCAGATCACCAACTACCCCATTTTCAAACAGTGGAAAACTATGCTGCTCCCTGGCTCCTTCTGCCAGCTCTGGAGGCCAGCTGTCTGGAAGACATTCTGTCCTGCTAGTAAAAATTGAGGCAAAGAAGGTGTTAAGTATCTCTGCCTTTTCCTCATCCCTTATCACAACTTTCCCTTCCATGTCCACCAAGGAGTGGAGGTTATCTCTGCCCTTCCTCTTGCTATTAATGTATTTATAGAAGGACTTTTTGTTGTCCTTCACAGCAGAGGCCAGACTAAGCTCCAAATGCGCTTTTGCCTCCCTAATTTTCTTCCTGCAAGACCTAGCAACATCCTTAAATTTTTCACGCGTTGCCTCTCCTCTCTTCCAAAGATGATACACCCTCTTTTTTTCCCTTAGTTCCATTAAAAGCTCTTTAACCATCCAGGCTGGCCGTCTGCCCCGGCGGCTCATCTTCCGGCACATTGGCACAGCCTGTCCCTGAGCCTTCAACAGTTCTTCCTTGTAGGAAGTAGGACCAGCTCTCCTGGACCCCTTTGTTTTTAAGGGTTTTATCCCAAGGAACCCTCTGAATTAGTTCCTTGAGTAGCCTGAAGTCCGCCCTCCGGAAATCCAGAGTGGAGGTCTTCTTGCTGCCCCTCTTAGCTTGACCAAATAATGAGAATTCAATTATCTCGTGGTCACTGGCCCCTAAGCACCCTCCGACCACCACATCACCCACCAACCCTTCCCTATTGGTGAAGAGGAGGTCAAGCATAGCCTTGCCCCTGGTAGGCTCTCGCAGCACCTGGGATAAGAAGCTGTCCTCCATGCATGTAATGAAAACATTGTTGGTTTAAAACCTAAAGGGAAAGGCCTAGCACCTAATTGCATTAGCCATCTGATCTAACTTCTGGAGACTGTCAAAATGATCCTTAGAATTCTTCCCTACCTCTTTCCTCTGCTGAGATACAGGGTGCTCCAACCTGCTGTAAAATGCTTAATTTCGAGAGTGATTCAAATTAATGAAAACATTGTTGGGGTAAAACCTAAAGGGAAAGGCCTAGCACCAAATTGCATTGGCCATCTGATCTAACTTCTGGAGGCAGTCAAAATGAGTATTTCAATTCTTCCGTACCTTATTCCTCTGCTCAGATGCAAGGTGCTCCAACCTGCTGTAAAATGCTAGATTTTGAGAGTGATCGAAACTAATGAAAACATTGTTGGTTTAAAACCTAAAGGGAAAGACCTAGCACCAAATTGCATTGGCCATCTGATCTAACTTCTGGAGGCAGTCAAAATGAGTATTTGAATTCTTCCCTACCATATTCCTCTGCTCAGATAGAAGGTACTCCAACCTGCTGTAAAATGCTTGATTTCGAGAGTGAGCGAAACTAATGAAAACATTGTTGGGGTAAAACGTAAAGGGAAAGGCCTAGCACCAAATTACTTTGGCCATCTGATCTAACTTCTGGAGACAGTCAAAATGAGTATTTGAATTCTTCCCTACCTTACTCCTCTGCTCAGATAGAAGGTGCTCCAACCTGCTGTAAAATGCTTGATTTCGAGAGTGAGCGAAACTAATGAAAACATTGTTGGGGTAAAACCTAAAGGGAAAGGCCTAGCACCAAATTGCATTGGCCATCTGATCTAACTTCTGGAGGCAGTCAAAATGAGTATTTCAATTCTTCACTACCTCTTTCCTCTGCTCAGATACAGGGTACTCCACCCTGCTGTAAAATGCTTGAATTCGAGAGTGAGCGAAACTAATGAAAGCATTGTTGGGGTAAAACCCAAAGGGAAAGGCCTAGCACCAAATTTCATTGGTCATCTCATCTAACTTCCGAAGACAGTCAAAATGATCCTTAGAATTCTTCCCTACCTCTTTCTTCTGCTGAGATACAGGGTGGTCCAACATGCTGTAAAATTCTTAATTTTGAGAGTGATCGAAACTAATGAAAACATTGTTGGGGTAAAACCTAAAGGGAAAGGCCTAGCACCAAATTTCATAGGCCATCTGATCTAACTTCTGGAGGCAGTCAAAATGAGTATTTGAATTCTTCCCTACCTTACTCCTCTGCTCAGATACAAGGTGCTCCAACCTGCTGTAAAATGCTTGATTTCGAGAGTGAGCGAAACTAATGAAAACATTGTTGGGGTAAAACCTAAAGGGAAAGGCCTAGCACCAAATTGCATTGGCCATCTGATCTAACTTCTGGAGACAGTCGAAATGATCCTTAGAATTCTACCCTACCTCTTTCCTCTGTTGAGATACAGGGTGCTCCAACCTGCTGTAAAATGCTTGATTTTGAGAGTGAGCGAAACTAATGAAAACATTGTTGGTTTAAAACATAAAGGGAAAGGCCTAGCACCAAATTGCATTAGCCATCTGATCTAACTTTTGGAGTCTGTCAAAATGATCCTTAGAATTCTTCCCTACCTCTTTCCTCTGCTGAGATACAGGGTGCTCCAACCTGCTGAAAAATGCTTGAGTTTGAGAGTGATCGAAACTAATGACAACATTATTGGGGTAAAACCTAATGGGAAAGGCTTAGCACCAAATTGCATTGGCCATCTGATCTAACATCTGGAGGCAGTCAAAATGAGTATTTGAACTCTTCCCTACCTCATTCCTCTGCTGAGGTACAGGGTGCTCCACATTGCTGTAAAATGCTTGATTTTGAGACTGATCGAAACTAATGAAAACATTGTTGGGGTAAAACCTAAAGGGAAAGGCCTAGCACCAAATTGCATTGGCCATCTGATCTAACTTCTGGAGGCAGTGAAAATGAGTATTTGAATTCATCCCTACCTCTTTCCTCTGCTGAGATACAGGGTGGTCCACCCTACTGTAAAATGCTTGATTTTGAGAGTGAGCGAAACTAATGAAAACATTGTTGGTTTAAAACCTAAAGGGAAAGGCCTAGCACCAAATTGCATTGGCCATCTGATCTAACTTCTGGAGGCAGTCAAAATGAGTATTTGAATTCTTCCCTACCTTATTCCGCTGCTCAGATAGAAGGTGCTCCAACCTGCTGTAAAATGCTTGATTTCGAGAGTGAGCGAAACTAATGAAAACATTGTTGGGGTAAAACCTAAAGGGAAAGGCCTAGCACCAAATTGCATTGGCCATCTGATCTAACTTCTGGAGGCAGTCAAAGTGATCCTTAGAATTCTTCAACACCTCTTTCCTCTGCAGAGATACAGGGTGCTCCAACCTGCTGTAAAATGCAAATCTGAATGTGCGGGTCCAGCTCGGTTCACTGAACCTCTACTATTTACCAGCCAGGTTGCTTGTGCTAAATGTTTTTCCCAATTTTTCAAAGATCCACCTCCCATGGCTTTAAGAGTGGTCTTCAACAAACCGTTGTAGCGTTCAATCTTCCCTGAAGCTGGTGCGTAGTAGGGAATATGGAATATCCACTCAATACCGTGCTCTTTTGCCCAGTTCTTTACAAGGTTGTTCTTGAAATGAGTTCCGTTGTCTGACTCAATCCTCTCTGGAGTTCCGTGTCTCCACAGTATCTGTCTCTCCAGACCGAGAATGGTGTTGCGTGCAGTTGCATGCGGAACTGGATAAGTTTCCAACCATCCAGTGTTTGCCTCTACCATAGTAAGCACGTATTGCTTACCAGAACGAGAACATGGTAGAGTGATGTAGTCAATCTGCCAAGCTTCACCATACTTGTACTTGGCCCATCTGTCACCATACCACAAGGGCTTAAGTCGTTTTGCCTGCTTAATAGCAGCACAAATGTCACAGTCATGGATGACTTGCGTGATAGCATCCATGGAAATGTCTATGGATCTGTCACGAGCCCATTGGTATGTCGCATCTCTGCCTTGATGTCCTGACAAATCGTGAGCCCACCGAGCTAAGAATATCTCACCTCGGTGTTTCCAGTCGAGATCAAGATTAGAGTCCATGTCTACTTGAGAAACTCTTGCAGCTAGATCTGCCTGATGGTTGTGTTGCTGTTCCTCAGTAGCTTTGCTCTTAGGAATGTGAGCATCGATGTGTCTCACTTTCACTGGAATTCTCTCGATTCGATCAGCAATGTCCTGCCACAGGTTGGCTGCCCAAATGGGTTTTCCTTTTCTCTGCCAACCACTCTTCTTCCAGTTCTTTAGCCAACCCCATAGAGCATTGGCTACCATCCATGAGTCGGTGTAGAGATAAAGCTTTGGCCATCTCTCACGTTCAGCTACGCATCGAGAGCTAGCTGGACAGCTTTTACCTCTGCGAACTGACTGGATTCTCCTTCTCCATCTTTCGCCTCTGCAACTCGGCGTGTTGGACTCCACACTGCAGACTTCCACCTTCGCTTGTTTCCAACAAGACGACAGGAACCGTCTGTGAACAAAGCATATTTCTTCTCATCATCAGAAAGGTCATTGTAAGGAGGAGCTTCTTCAGCACGAGTTACTTTCTCCTCTGGAGGTTTAGCACAGTTGATACCTTCAGGCCAACTTGAGATCACCTCCACTAGACCAGGTCTTTCAAGATTTCCCATTCGAGCTCTCTGTGTTATCAGAGCCATCCACTTAGACCATGTTGAGTCTGTGGCATGATGTGGTGTGGAACCTTTGCCTTTGAACATCCAATTCAAAACTGGTAATCTGGGAGCTAAGAGAAGTTGTGACTCAGTTCCAATCACTTCAGAAGATGCCTTTACTCCTTCATAGGCAGCTAAAATTTCTTTCTCTGTTGGAGTGTAGTTAGCCTCTGAACCTCTGTAACCTCGACTCCAGAAACCAAGAGGTCGTCCACGTGTCTCACCTGGAGCTTTTTGCCACAAGCACCAGGTTGGGCCATTGTCACTTGCAGCCGTGTACAAAATGTTCTTAATGTCTGGACCATCTCGGACAGGTCCCAGACCCATTGCTTGAACTACCTCTTGCTTTATTTGGTCAAAGGCTGCTTGTTGTTCAGGTCCCCAGTGGAAATGGTTTCTCTTTCGAGTCACATCATACAGAGGTTTCACAATCTGACTGTACCCAGGAATGTGCAGTCTCCAAAATCCCACTATCCCCAAGAAACGTAGGGTCTCCTGCTTGTTTGTGGGACTTGCCATGGTAGAGACTCTATTTACCACATCCACTGGAATGTGTCGGCGTCCATCCTGGCACCGCACTCCCAGAAACTGAATCTCTGTGGTAGGTCCTTTCACCTTGTCTCGTTTGATGGCAAAACCTGCATTCAGAAGAATGTCAATGATTTTGTTACCTTTCTCGAAGACTTCCTCAGCAGTTTTACCCCAGACGATGATATCATCGATGAACTGGATGTGTTCTGGAGCACCGCCTTTCTCCAGAGCATCGTGGATTACTGCATGACAGATGCTTGAGCTGTGGATCCAGCCCATTGGCAGCCTGTTGAAAGTGTACTGGATTCCTCTCCAGGTGAAAGCAAACTGAGGCCTGCATTCCTCTGCTATGGGAATAGAGAAAAATGCATTAGCAATGTCTATGGTAGCATACCATTTGGCCTCTTTGGATTCCAGCTCATACTGTAGCTCCATCATGTCTGGTACTGCTGCACTCATAGGTGGTGTCACTTCATTCAGGGCTCGGTAGTCTACTGTCAGACGCCAGTCTCCATTCTGTTTCCGCTCAGGCCACACTGGACTGTTGAAAGGTGAATGAGTTTTGCTGACGACTTTCTGACTCTCCAGCTGACGAATCAGATTCTGAATGGGCAACAAAGAGTCACGGTTGGTTCTGTATTGTCTGTGATGCACAGTCTGAGAAGCAACCGGCAATTTAATGTCCTGTATCTTATGTTGTCCCACAACTGCAGATTCATCAGAAAGTTCAGGTCTGGCAGATAGCTTCAATTTTTGTCCATCAATTTCTATTGAAGCTACTCCAAAAGCCCATTTGTAACCTCTAGGGTCTTTGAAACGCCCTTCTCTCAGAAAATCAATTCCCAAAATACAAGGCGCATCAGGTCCGGTCACAACTGTATGCTTCCTCCATTGTTTACCAGTTAAACTTATATTAACCTCTACCTTACTCAACTCTTGAGATCCACCAGTGACTCCCAGAATAGTTATAGACTCTGATCCCTGATAATTTGATGGTATTATGGTGCACTGAGCTCCTGTGTCAACCAAGGCCCTGTACTTCCAAAATTGTGAAGTGCCAGGCACTGGATGTACACATCCCAATAGATTCTATTATCTCTGTTATCCCTCTCCTCCCCCTGGCGGGAGGCAGGGCACCCCTAGTTATGGGGAACATGCGCACATGTGCATTGCACATAGTTTGCAGGGTTATAACTTTGCATGTTATAACTGGAGCCACTGTTGGAGCCATAAGAGTCGTTCTGGGGAACTGTGGAAGTAACAGCTACCCTTCTGGTATTGCTACCTCGGGTTCTGCCACTTTGCAATTCCCTCAGTCTCCTGAAAAGATTAGAAGTTGGTTGGCCATCCCAGCGGTTCATGTTCTCACCAAACTGATCACGCAGAGTTATCCAAATAGTTCTACGTGATTGCCTTGGTGGTCTGTTTTGGAACGACCTGTTTTGGAATGACCTGTTTTGGAATGACCTCCTTGGAGGACGTGTATTCCTCACAGATGAAACTTGTATCCACCTGGAGGGAGAATTGAAATTATCCCTTTGTGCCAATTGGGATATGGAATTTCTAAATTCATCTTTTAACTCTCTTATGCAATTCTGTATATCACCAGACATAGTTTTAATGGCTGAAACCAAAGAACCACGTGTCATGCTATCCTCCAATTGTCTCATTTGATCGCTGAATTGGCCAACCGTGGGAGAAGCTCCACCATAACTTCTTGACACAATTCTGCTTGCCAGAATGTTTGCATAATTGGAAGGAGCAAGTTTGATGATCTTTTTAGCAAGACCAATACCCACAGGAATGTCATCAGGATTCAGAGTTTCATGTTCACCATAGAGTAGCTCTCTAACAGCAAATTCTCTCAAGCGCTTAATTGCCTCATCTATGGTAGTCCAGGGTTTAGGATTCCATGGAAGATCATCTCGGGAAGGGTATCTCAGGGCAACCGCCATTAAAAGGCGTATCCACAGACTAACCTTACCGAGAGCTCTGCCTAGATGTCTATCTATTCCATTATCGCTTGAGAGAGTTCCTAACTGAGCTGCTGACTTGTCTCCAACTGTTAGAGCTGGAGCACCTGTATCATAACACCTCCTGAGCCAAGCTAGAACTGGTTCCTTATCCGCCCTGGTGAAATCTTTACGGACATTTCGCAATTCCTCCCGTGGAGAAGAACACTCCAAAAAGACCTTCATGTTTGCTAATTCAGCTAGAAAACACTAAATCAATCAAGTAATAAATTAAACTAATTATCTGCCCCACGTTGGGCGCCAATAAAAAAAATGTGGTGGGTGGAAGGGTAAAGCCAAGAAGCCTCCTCCCTTCCCCCTTGTAAGGTAAAAGGGAAAAGAAAAATTGAAGGGAAAGGAAAAAAAAACTCACCAGCTGAATTAGCAAAGCAGTGGAGCTATATTTACAAAGCAGTGTAGGATTTTGCAGGGGAATATTTACAAATTTACAATATCTACAATATATACAAAGATATACAACAGAGTAACACAGAAATGAGAGTAACCCCTCTCGGCCGAGGGGGTTCCCCACCTCCGCTCTCCCCTCTCTTCCCCCTTTTCCCCAGAATAGTTCGGAAAAGAGGGAGAAAGAAGAAAGAAAGAAGTTAAAAGCAGTTTGTGTTAATTGGAAGCAGTTAATACAGGCCCTATCAGTTTTTCAAGGCCGGAGCCTTGGCAGAAAACCCAGCACAGGCAGAAAGCTGCTGCACCGAAGGAGATGCGGAAGCAAGAGTGACCGAGAAGTGCTGGAAATGCCCATTTCAGTCTCAGTTCAGATGGTGCTTCCTCCCACTTGACCAATGAAAATTAGTTTAGACTATTCCTTCCGTTTACCAACTTCCGTCCACCATACTCCCTTTCTTAAGGGGGCAACGTCAACCGGCCACTGCCGTGGTTCATTCTTTGGTGAGTGGAATCAGACTCAAACACTCATGGAGCTAGCGGTCTAATTCAACTTTATTATTGTACAATCACACTTTATATAATCTTACAGGGTTGCTATAAGCTACTTGTCCTTTGTTAATAGGCTCTTAACTTGTTTTTAAGCAGTTCATTGGTTGACCTTTAAGAGTTCTGTCTTTTAAGGACCTTGTTCCTTATTCTGTTCGCACATTCCTCATTCTTGCGGTCAAAAGTGCTTGGTCAGGCGTTATTCGTCTTGCAAGATCCCAGTTGCATATCCTGTTATGCTCACTGAGCCAGAGGTCAACTAAAGGTTATACAAAGCAAGCCGTTATATCAACTGATAATCTTGATTTGCTAAAGCAAATACCCCTACATTTCCCCCTTTCTTTTTAACAATAACACTAACCTGTTTCATAACACAATTATACAAACATTTAGCAATCAAAAGCACTACAAACAAGATTAACAAAAATCGTAAACCTTCTTTCACTAAAGGTCCAAGCCATCCTGCCCAGGAGCCCAGAACTCCTTTTAGCCATCTGTCAAAAACGTTTTCTACCACTTGCACTTTCTTGGTGTGTTCCTGTAACCATGTTAACTGTTTATGAATGGAAAGGCTGTGATCCGATAAATTAAAGAAACACATTCCTTCTATATCTTCACAACCATGACCCTGCGCCAATAATAAAAAATCTATGGCAGCTCTATTCTGTAAAATTGCATGCCTCATACTACCCTGGTCTACTAGCATTTCTTGCAACACATCAGTGGTAACATTGCTTTGTTTTAATGACCAACACGCAAGTTGACTAAGAGCTCTTAAGGCTTGTTTAGCTGCCAATTGAGGAAAAAGCAAAGAGGCAGCGTTGTTAGAAGCTGTAGACCATAATTGTACATTATCATCACAGTTTGCAGGCAGGTTATGTACAGATCGTTTCTGTCGTTGGTGTACAGCAGCTATTAGTTGTTTGATTGTTGGGCCCATCATTGAGAGGTACCCTAAATAACATGGGCCTCCCACTGGTCTCCTGGGTATTCCTTGCCAAGCCCTATCCCCACAAATCAAAAACACTCCCTTCGGTAAAATTTTGGGTCGTCCATCACTGGTGATAACTTCCGGATCCTTGGCCCCAAGTCCTAAAATCCCTCCAGCGCCACAATGATCACTATAATTATATATATGTAAATTCAAGGGTGACACATCCACTCCCTGTAACCGCTGAGCAAGTTGCGCTGTCAATCCTTGTAACCCCCCCTGCACCAAGACCTTCTGTCCTAAGAACGTTCAAGGAAAAGGCCATGAGACTTCTATTGGTTCTATTGCCAAAATACAAACATGTACTGTTACAACCTCCAGACTGGTTCATAATAGGGAGGGATCGTAACAAGTGTAATTCTTCTGGGTCATATATACTACTTCTGTTCAAAGAAGCAAGAAGCAGTTGGGAGCAATTAGCTTCCGGAAGGTTATCACAACTAATAATTGTGTTGTTACTTATAAATTCTTTAAAATGTGCAGCGGTATATCCCGGAACACCAATTAAACAAGTCCTAAAAGGTTCCGATACCGATTGTAAAGACAAACAAAACTCTGACATATTGTTTTCCCGTGCCCATGACACCCAAAGATTAGCTGGTTGTTTAAGCTTAATAAACGAAGCATAACTTTCAGACAAAAAAAATAACAAAAAACAACCCCACATGTTTTTCAGTCACACTCCTCTACAATGTGAACTAATAATATGAGATTCTTCACAGCAACAAATTACCTCCACCCAAAACTGCAATAACAAAACCTTTTCGGCTAATATAAATTGTTCCACAGATTCAAGCTTTTCTACCCACTGTTCCACATCTGCCGGATGCGGACTAACTATGCCAGTAGCAATTGGAAATGGATGGTGTTGTAAGAACAAAACAGTATGCTCACAGGTCGGACAACACCATGTTCTCAGCCGTGCTCTAGAAATCTCTTTCGTGGTTTTACAATACCCACAGTATAGCCGAACTCGTGCTCGACAAGTCCACGAGCCACAACAGGGACAGCCTTCAAGTATTGCAGGCCCTTGTTGCCAAAGGTCCTTAAGGCCCTGCAAAATACGATAATATGTTGCGTAAGAAAAAGATCCTGTAGGTATCTGTCTCTTAACGTGTCGAGGAAGGCACGCTAATATTGGCCTTGATATCAATCCTAGCTTTTGTTGAATACGCTGTTTGTCCCTCGTTGTTTGTTGTAAGATTAAGGTAGAAATTCGGCCATAGACGTCGGCATGTGGATCATTCATTTCTCCGAGTTTTCGTCCTGCAAGCGAAAAGGATCATTTTCCAACCAAGGACGGACCCATTTGGCTGGAATCCACCGATCGTGATCATGTTGTTTTACACAGGCATAACCCCAACCCCACGTTAACAACTGAAAAGGACCATCCCATATATTCTTAACGGGATCAAACACCTGTACAAAAATAGAGTGATTAGAAAAATCAGCAGGATTTACAATAAAATGTTGAAAAATAGGTACAAAAGTAGTTTCCCCTTCTCCTCTGGGGTTTAGCCAATTCAATACATAACAAGCTTTTGCCAAACAACCGTGAATCCCTAACTCCCCTCTTTTTAAACAAATCGAGGTAACGTTTTAATGACTGATGTGAACGTTCTATAATAGCTTGACCTCCTGAATTATATGGCACACCAGTTACATGCTTTATTCCCCACTGTTCAAAAAAATCTTTGACATCTTTGTCCTACATAAGCCGGACCATTATCCGTCTTGATTTGTTCTGGCTTACCCAAAACTGCTATTGCAGAAAGCCAATGTTGAACACATGCGGAGCTTTTTTGAGACGTATGTGCTGTTGCCCACATAGCTTTAGAACAAGTATCAATGCTAACATGAATGTGTCTCTGTGGTGGGTTGGAAGGGCTGAGGCCAAGAAGCCTCTTCCCTTCCCCCTTGTAAGGTAAAAGGGAAAAAAAAATTGAAGGGAAAGAAAAAAACTCACCAGCCGAATTAGCAAAGCAGTGGAGCTATATTTACAAAGCAGTGTAGGATTTTGCAGGGGAATATTTACAAATTTACAATATCTACAATATATACAAAGATATACAGCAGTGTAACACAGAAATGAGAGTAGCCCCCCTCGGCCGAGGGGGATCCTCACCTCCGCTCTCCCTCTCTTCCCCCTTTCCCCAGAATGGGATAGAAAGAGGAAGAAAAGAGAGAAAAAAAATGTTAGAAGCAGTTTGTGTTAGTTGGAAGGGAGTTAATACAGGCCTTATCAGTTTTTCAAGGCCGGAGCCTTGGCAGAAAGCCCAGCACAGCCAGAGAGTTGCTGCCTTGTGGAAAGGCGGAAGCAAGAGTGACAGAGAAGTGCTGGGAATGCCCACTTCACTCTCAGGCCAGATAGTGCTTCCTCCCACTCGCCCAATGAAAAATTAGTTTAGACTCTTCCTTCCGTTTACCAACTTCCGTCCACCATATTCCCTTTCTTAAAGGGACACCGTCAACCGGCCACAGTCCACCCCTTCTAAACAATTTTCATTGGCTGTTTATACTGTCCATCCAATCCAAGATGATATTTACAGTTCGTGAATAGAGTTCACAGTCCATTCCGGCTATGCTCAGGTGTAGATGATTCAAAAGTCCAAGAAAATCAGAAAATGAGAAACATGGAAAACAGTTCATTTCTTCGCCGACGAAGCGAAGAAAAGGGAAACAGGGAAATCTCAGGGTCTCTTAGTTGACTCAGGGCTCTCAGGGTTCGTGCACCGTAGATTCCTCGTTGATTATTCCTTTGGGCGCGATGTAGCTGTACAGCAGTTCGAAGTTAACCTCTTTCAGCTAAAGTTAAATTTCTTTGTGGAATACACTGAATTTCACCGTTCTCTTGCATTACCCAATAAGTGTGACCCGGACCTTCAGCTGAAACCACCCCTCGGACAGGTTTAGCCTCTCCTGAGGGTGAAAATACCCAAACAGTTTTACCTAACAGATTCTTTTCTCTAACAACAGGAACTCTATCACCTTCTACCTTCCGTAGCAAATCTGAATGTGCAGGTCCAGCTCGGTTCACTGAACCTCTACTATTTACCAGCCAGGTTGCTTGTGCTAAATGTTTTTCCCAGTTTTTCAAAGATCCACCTCCCATGGCTTTAAGAGTGGTCTTCAACAAACCGTTGTAGCGTTCAATCTTCCCTGAAGCTGGTGCATAGTAGGGAATGTGGAATATCCACTCAATACCGTGCTCTTTTGCCCAGTTCTTTACAAGGTTGTTCTTGAAATGAGTTCCGTTGTCTGACTCAATCCTCTCTGGAGTTCCGTGTCTCCATAGTATCTGTCTCTCCAGACCGAGAATGGTGTTGCGGGCAGTTGCATGTGGAACTGGATAAGTTTCCAACCATCCAGTGTTTGCCTCTACCATAGTAAGCACGTATTGCTTACCAGAACGAGAACGTGGTAGAGTGATGTAGTCAATCTGCCAAGCTTCACCATACTTGTACTTGGACCATCTGTCACCATACCACAAGGGCTTAAGTCGTTTTGCCTGCTTAATAGCAGCACAAATGTCACAGTCATGGATGACTTGTGTGATAGCATCCATGGAAATGTCTATGGATCTGTCACGAGCCCATTGGTATGTTGCATCTCTGCCTTGATGTCCTGACGAATCAGTGAGCCCACCGAGCTAAGAATATCTCACCTCGGTGTTTCCAGTCAAGATCAAGATTAGAGTCCATGTCTACTTGAGAAACTCTTGCAGCTAGATCTGCCTGATGGTTGTGTTGCTGTTCCTCAGTAGCTTTGCTCTTAGGAATGTGAGCATCGATGTGTCTCACTTTCACTGGAATTCTCTCGATTCGATCAGCAATGTCCTGCCACAGGTTGGCTGCCCAAATGGGTTTTCCTTTTCTCTGCCAACCATTCTTCTTCCAGTTCTTTAGCCAACCCCATAGAGCATTGGCTACCATCCATGAGTCGGTGTAGAGATAAAGCTTTGGCCATCTCTCACGTTCAGCTACGTCGAGAGCTAGCTGGACAGCTTTTACCTCTGCGAACTGACTGGATTCTCCTTCTCCATCTTTCGCCTCTGCAACTCGGCGTGTTGGACTCCACACTGCAGACTTCCACCTTCGCTTGTTTCCAACAAGACGACAGGAACCGTCTGTGAACAAAGCATATTTCTTTTCATCATCAGACAGGTCATTGTAAGGAGGAGCTTCCTCAGCACGAGTTACTTTCTCCTCTGGAGGTTTAGCACAGTTGATACCTTCAGGCCAACTTGAGATCACCTCCACTAGACCAGGTCTTTCAAGATTTCCCATTCGAGCTCTCTGTGTTATCAGAGCCATCCACTTAGACCATGTGGAGTCTGTGGCATGATGTGGTGTGGAACCTTTGCCTTTGAACATCCAATTCAAAACTGGTAATCTGGGAGCTAAGAGAAGTTGTGATTCAGTTCCAATCACTTCAGAGGATGCTTTTACTCCTTCATAGGCAGCTAGAATTTCTTTCTCTGTTGGAGTATAATTAGCCTCTGAACCCCTGTAACCTCTACTCCAGAAACCAAGAGGTCGTCCACGTGTCTCACCTGGAGCTTTTTGCCACAAGCACCAGGTTGGACCATTGTCACTTGCAGCCGTGTACAAAATGTTCTTAATGTCTGGACCATCTCGGACAGGTCCCAGACCCATTGCTTGAATTACCTCTTGCTTTATCTGGTCAATGGCCGCTTGTTGTTCAGGTCCCCAGTGGAAATGGTTTCTCTTTCGAGTCACATCATACAGAGGTTTCACAATCTGACTGTATCCAGGAATGTGCAGTCTCCAAAATCCCACTATCCCCAAGAAACGTAGGGTCTCTTGCTTGTTTGTGGGACTTGCCATGGTAGAGACTCTGTTTACCACATCCACTGGAATGTGTCGGCGTCCATCCTGCCATCGCACTCCCAGAAACTGAATCTCTGTGGTAGGTCCTTTCACCTTGTCTCGTTTGATGGCAAAACCTGCATTCAGAAGAATGTCAATGATTTTGTTACCTTTCTCGAAGACTTCCTCAGCAGTTTTACCCCAGACAATGATATCATCGATGAACTGGATATGTTCTGGAGCACTGCCTTTCTCCAGAGCATCGTGGATCACTGCATGACAGATGCTTGAGCTGTGGATCCAGCCCATTGGCAGTCTGTTGAAAGTGTACTGGATTCCTCTCCAGGTGAAAGCAAACTGAGGCCTGCATTCCTCTGCTATGGGAATAGAGAAAAATGCATTAGCAATGTCTATGGTAGCATACCATTTGGCCTCTTTGGATTCCAGCTCATACTGGAGCTCCATCATGTCTGGTACTGCTGCACTCATAGGTGGTGTCACTTCATTCAGGGCTCGGTAGTCTACCGTCAGACGCCAGTCTCCATTCTGCTTCCGCACAGGCCACACTGGACTGTTGAAAGGTGAATGAGTTTTGCTGACGACTTTCTGACTCTCCAACTGACGAATCAGATTCTGAATGGGCAACAAAGAGTCACGGTTGGTTCTGTATTGTCTGTGATGCACAGTCTGAGAAGCAACCGGCAATTTAATGTCCTGTATCTTATGTTGTCCCACAACTGCAGATTCATCAGAAAGTTCAGGTCTGGCGGATAGCTTCAATTTTTGTCCATCAATTTCTATTGAAGCTACTCCAAAAGCCCATTTGTAACCTCTAGGGTCCTTGAAACGCCCTTCTCTTAGAAAATCAATTCCCAGAATACAAGGTGCATCAGGTCCGGTCACAACTGTATGCTTCCTCCATTGTTTACCAGTTAAACTTATATTAACCTCTACCTTACTTAACTCTTGAGATCCACCAGTGACTCCCAGAATAGTTATAGACTCTGATCCCTGATAATTTGATGGTATTATGGTGCACTGAGCTCCTGTGTCAACCAAGGCCCTGTACTTCCGAAATTGTGAAGTGCCAGGCCACTGGATGTACACATCCCAATAGATTCTATTATCTCTGTTATCCCTCTCCTCCCCCTGGCGGGAGGCAGGGCACCCTAGTTATGGGGAACATGCGCACATGTGCATTGCACATAGTTTGCAGGGTTATAACTTTGCATGTTATAACCGAGCCACTGTTGGAGCCATAAGAGTCATTCTGGGGAACTGTGGAAGTAACAGCTACCCTTCTGGTATTGCTACCTCGGGTTCTGCCACTTTGCAATTCCTCAGTCTCCTGAAAAGATTAGAAGTTGGTTGGCCATCCCAGCGGTTCATGTTCTCACCAAACTGATCACGCAGAGTTATCCAAATAGTTCTACGTGATTGCCTTGGTGGTCTGTTTTGGAACGACCTGTTTTGGAATGACCTGTTTTGGAATGACCTCCTTGGAGGACGTGTATTCCTCACAGATGAAACTTGTATCCACCTGGAGGGAGAATTGAAATTATCCCTTTGTGCCAATTGGGATATGGAATTTCTAAATTCATCTTTTAACTCTCTTATGCAATTCTGAATATCACCAGACATTGTTTTAATGGCTGAAACCAAAGAACCACGTGTCATGCTATCCTCCAATTGTCTCATTTGATCACTGAATTGGCCAACCGTGGAGAAGCTCCACCATAACTTCTTGACACAATTCTGCTTGCCAGAATGTTTGCATAATTGGAAGGAGCAAGTTTGATGATCTTTTTTGCAAGACCAATACCCACAGGAATGTCATCAGGATTCAGAGTTTCATGTTCACCATAGAGTAGCTCTCTAACAGCAAATTCTCTCAAGCGCTTAATTCCCTCATCTATGGTAGTCCAGGGTTTAGGATTCCATGGAAGATCATCTCGGGAAGGGTATCTCAGGGCAACCGCCATTAAAAGGCGTATCCACAGACTAACCTTACCGAGAGCTCTGCCTAGATGTCTATCTATTCCATTATCCCTTGAGAGAGTTCCTAACTGAGCTGCTGACTTGTCTCCAACTGTTAGAGCTGGAGCACCTGTATCATAACACCTACTAAGCCAAGCTAGAACTGGCTCCTTATCTGCCCTGGTGAAATCTTTACGGACATTACGCAATTCCTCGCGGGCTAAGAACATTCCAAAATATCATCTTGCTCTTCATCTCCCTGAATTCTTTGTCCATATAATCCTGCTGTCATTCTCCTAAGGATCTCTTTAAGCTGAGAACCACCTTTGCCAGCTGCTTTCCTAGCTTCATCTGTATCCTGCTTTGATCTCACTAGGTTAGCTAGATCTTTAAAACAAACCACCTCTTCCTCCTGAGCAGGATCTCTTAGAGTAGAGGGCCCTCACCAGGATCAGTCTCCAGCTCCTCTTCTTCTCCATCTTTGGCCTTTCCACTTCTAGTCTTTAAAGGAGCCACCTTAACTGGAGCTGTGTTTGAATTTACAGCCACCTTAATGGAAGCTGACAGGTCCTGAGATAAATCAGCTGCTGGGGCAGTGACTTCCGGTCCCACTGAGGAGTAGGCGGAAGTGACGTTGCTCCGTTAATGGCCGATGGAAAAGAAGAAGAAGGAGAAGGAGTGGGAGAAGGAGTAGGTGCCATGTTGATACCAGCCGATGCCCTTGGCTGCTTGCTAGAATCAGCAAAGTCATTTAGAGCTGCTTTACCAATTAACTTTTTAGCCTTCTTTTTAACTGACACGGGTTCTCCACAGTCCTCATCACTAGATGACTCTTGGACTGATCCAGAGCCACGGCGTTTTCTTTTGATCTAGTTTTAATAACAAAACAAGCTCTGGACACCTTTTTCTCTCGCCACAAGGAATACAGAGAAAACACATTAGTTATCACCAGCAGCAGAATTATACACATCACATAAATCACCTTTGGGTCCCAGGCATCACCTAAAGTTACTCTCTCCTCAGGCGGAATCTTAAAACCCTTTATCTCAATTGGGAGAGTGGTGGAGGTAACATTCCTGTATCTCACTGGCCATAATAAATTAATACATTTTCCATACCATAATTTAACTCTATACATAACCCACATATAAATTGTCCGCACCAAATATTTACCCAGGTAATCCAAAAGCAAACCCAAACAATATCTGTAAACCAGAGCCCCAAAAATTGAAAAGAACAATCGCTCCACAAACCACAAGACCTTCATGTTTGCTAATTCAGCTAGAAAACACTAAATCAATCAAGTAATAAATTAAACTAATTATCTGCCCCACGTTGGGCGCCAATAAAAAAAAATGTGGTGGGTTGGAAGGGCTGAGGCCGAGAAGCCTCTTCCCTTCCCCCTTGTAAGGTAAAAGGGAAAAAAAAATTGAAGGGAAAGAAAAAAAAAACTCACCAGCCGAATTAGCAAAGCAGTGGAGCTATATTTACAAAGCAGTGTAGGATTTTGCAGGGGAATATTTACAAATTTACAATATCTACAATATATACAAAGATATACAGCAGTGTAACACAGAAATGAGAGTAGCCCCCCTCGGCCGAGGGGGATCCTCACCTCCGCTCTCCCTCTCTTCCCCCTTTCCCCAGAATGGGATAGAAAGAGGAAGAAAAGAGAGAAAAAAAAATGTTAGAAGCAGTTTGTGTTAGTTGGAAGGGAGTTAATACAGGCCTTATCAGTTTTTCAAGGCCGGAGCCTTGGCAGAAAGCCCAGCACAGCCAGAGAGTTGCTGCCTTGTGGAAAGGCGGAAGCAAGAGTGACAGAGAAGTGCTGGGAATGCCCACTTCACTCTCAGGCCAGATAGTGCTTCCTCCCACTCGCCCAATGAAAAATTAGTTTAGACTCTTCCTTCCGTTTACCAACTTCCGTCCACCATATTCCCTTTCTTAAAGGGACACCGTCAACCGGCCACAGTCTCAGGCGTCCAAATGATGGATAGTCAGTCACATCAGTTTGCCATACCTGTCTCGGTTCTATAGCTCTAGGATTCGTACCTTCCCGTTGAAGAGGAATGAGACGAGCACAATCGGGACATGTGGTCACAATAGCCTTAGCATCAGCTTTGCTGATTGAAAACATCCTCTGTAATGCTCTAGCTGATTGATGAAAAAATGCATGAGAGGTAACTGCGTCGGTCAATACCGTGGCCGCAGCAACTCGGGAATCAATATAGTCATTACCTTGAGTAATACAACCAGGAAAAGGCATATGACTCCGGACATGAACTACCCACCATGGATATTTGCGATTGTTAACCTGGTGACATAATTGCAACAACAATTGATCAATAATTGGAGAACTCACATGTCCCAATATAGCTCGTGGTAACGCGTAAGCAATCCTACTACATATTTTGAATCACAAACCAAATTAAAAGGAGTCATTGAAAAAGTTTGAAATACTAATAAAACTGCCCGTAGTTCCAGTGTTTGCACCGACCCATTAGCTGTTTTCACTTTTGAGTGCCAATTTCCGTTGTTCAAATATGCATATCCATATTTGCCAGTTTTGCTACTTGCATCTGTAAATATTGTAATAGCATTACTAATGGGTGTGTTTTTCAACAAAGGTTTTTCTTCAAAGATTAAATTTGTTTTAAAAGAGGGTGTTGTGGATAATGATTATCCAAAGTGATGCCTAAAGTAGCTGTGGTAAAATTTCTGATTGTTGCATCCACCATGACAACATATCAAGGCTCCTTACTGGTATAATAATTTTAATTGGGTCGGCCCCGGCTATAGTTTGTAATCGCTCCCTAGCTTTCAATAATAGGTGTCCAATGATGTCAGGTCTAGTCATAACTGTGGTTTTTAGGGTACTAGAATGAAAAACCCATTCCAATAAAATCATAGGTCTATCTGGAGGTAATTGAGTCAAAAGAGCAACAACTTCTTTAGTAGTATTATATATTATGATGGAAAATGAACAATCCAAAATTCGTCTGTCTACAGCTGTCCTTTTAATTTTCTCACTGATTTGCTGCAACGCCTCTAAGGCCTCTTCATTTAATTGCACAGGATCTGCCGGATGTTTACTGCCCTTCAAAAGATTAAACAGAGGTTGCATGTCAGTATTGGTAATACCACAAAGGTACGCAACCATTGAATGTCTCCTACTAATTTTTGCAAGTCGTTAATATTCCCAACCTCGGTCCGCAGTTCCATTTTTGAGGGCATATGCGAGTTTCTAATATTTTATACCCTAAATAATTCCAGGAAGTTGTCGCTGCACCTTTTCCGGTGCTACGACGAGACCAAATTTTTCTAAACATTCTAAAAGGGCTTTCTCTTGTTCCTGAGAACATTTTTCTGGACTAGCTATCAGTAAATCATCCATGTAATGATATAGCATCAGTTCCGGATATTTTTTTCCTCCAAGGGTGCAATGCAAGGTCAACAAACCATTGACATATGGTAGGGGAATTCTTCATGCCTTGTGGTAGCACAACCCATTCATATCTTTGTATGGGGCCATCCTATTAATAGAGGGAACAGTAAAAGCAAATTTTTCAGTGTCATCAGGATGCAGTGGAATTGTAAAAAAACAATCCTTTAAATCAATTATGAGTAACTCCCAATTTTCAGGCAACATAGTAGGGAAGGCAGTCCAGGTTGTAAAGACCCCATGTCTTTCATGACCGCATTTACTGCCCTTAAGTCATGTAATAAACGCCACTTTCCTGACTTTTTAGAACAGTAAAAATTGGAGTATTCCAAGGGCTAACAGATGGTTTTATATGTCCCAAGACTAATTGTTCAGAAACAAGTTGTTGTATATGTTGCAGCTTCTCTGCTGTCAAGGGCCATTGATCAACCCAAACTGGCTTCTCAGTTAGCCATTCCAGCTTTAATGTTGGGTGAGAGCTGCCGTCAATGGCCCCGACTAAAAATCATTAGAAATGCGAATACCCCATTGTGACAAGCAGTCTCGCCTAACAAACATAAAGTAGTTTGGATTACATATGGCTTTACCCAGGCTTGATTTCCCTCGTCATCAGTAAAAAGAAGAAAATTAGTACTAACTTTTGTTGCTTGTTTCCCACCTATACCTGAAACTACAGCTGCAGCTTCTGTTAAAGGCCAAGCTGGAGGCCACAAAGAATATGGTACCACGGTGACATCAGCTCCAGTGTCAATTATCATATTTAACGTTATCTTTGTCTGATCATTGTTCTGAATTAATACTCTATAGCTAGGACGTTCCTGTGTTATTTTTTGACAAAATGCTACTTGATATTGTCCAGTTGACCCAAACCCCCAGTACCTGAAATTTATTCTGAGCCCGTGGCACTTGCGCCTTAAATGGAATTAGTTGAGCTACTACCATTCCTTTTCTAAGGTCAAAGGGGACAAAAACTTGTATCATTATGCCAATTGGCCCAGTATAATCAGCGTCAATAACGCCAGGAAGAACAAATATACCCCTTTTTGATGCAAAAGAACGTCCTAGCAACAGAGCAGATAAGCCATAGCCTAGTGGTCCAGACACCGTAGAAGGAACCACATGAACATTAGAATCAGTTATTGTTATTGACTCTCCCAGGGCCAAATCGACTCCTGCGCTGCCTCGGGTGGCTGCTGAAAGTTCATTGAGGCAGCCCCTATTTGTGTCTGTAGGGGATACTTTTCGCCGCGTCCACCACTGCGCGGCTCTTCCCGTTTCCCGGATCACTCAGAGGGGTTCCGTCTTTTCAGAATCTGGACCAACAAGCTGCAGCCTTATGCCCCGGTTTCCCACATCTCATACAGTTCCCAATCCACCCATTTCCCCCTTTAGGTTTATTGTGTTGACAATGCTTTTTTAAATGCCCTGGTTGACCACAAGCATAACATTTGGCCTTGCTCCTTTATCTCCTCCCCTGGGGTGTGTTTTGTTTTAAAGCTACCGCCAGTGCAGTAGCATGTATTTTGGCCCGTTGTTCTTCTTCTACTAATGGAGCTCTCATACAGGCTTCTACAATCTTAGTCAAAGGCGATCCTGGGGAAGAGTGGCAATAAGTTGTTTACAAACAGGATTGGCATTTTGAATTGCAATTTCTTTAGTCAGTACTGTTTTCATATCTGCATCTAGATTAGGAGCTGCCTCTATCGCTTCCCTTAATCGATCTAAAAAGACATGAAGGATTCATCAGGCTTCTGAAGTATCTTTGTATAAGGGGTGAAGGAGCTCCTATTTGGGGTAAATTTAAGAACGCCTTTAAAGCTGCTTGTTTAGACACGTGTCGTATTCTTGGGTGTAGAGCAGCTTGTGCGTTCTGATCCCGATAGTGTCCAGTCCCCATCAACATTGCTAATGAGGCTGTACGTAAGGGGTCCTGACTGGGCAGATTCAGGTTCTCAACTTGTTGCATTTCTAAGTTTTCCTCCCATTTTGATAACCATAACATATATGCTGTTGGTGACAAAATCAATTCCATTATGGCTCGAATATCTGCAGGTACTAAGTCTGTATATTTAATCAATGCTTTTAGTTGATTTTGCACCAACTTATTATCTTTACCCCACTGCAATACAGCCTTCTGAAGAGATTGAACAAGTCGCCAGTCCAAGGATTCCCAAGTAGGATGTCCTGATTCATCACCACAGGGGCGGCAATGGGTTCAAAGGAAAAATCTCCTTGCATGATACAATTTTGTACTAAGCCTCTATATCGCTTTACAGGATCAAAGTTAGGATCTCTAGGTATATGCTCAGGGCTAGAGGCTGAAGTTGTACGGTATTGCTCTTGTAGTTTTGCATCTTGTTCAACTTTTTCTTCAACAGCTTTCAGTCCTTTACAATCGCCTCATGTGCTTCTTTGTATGCCTTTTTAATGTCGGCACGTTTTGATCCTTTGTCCAACCTTTCCATTTGAGATAATAGCTCAGACATCTTTGCTTGCTGAAATCGCAACTCCTGTCTCAAAGCACGATACGGTCTACCTAGACCAGCAGGACTTGCACCTGATGATAAAGAGTCATCTATTTGCATTTCATCCTCACTATCTGGTAACGGAGGATACTGAGGTCCTACTTGCACAGGATGTGGTGCAGTAGTAGTGGCGTCGGGGTGAATTTAGCGTTGATCCCGAAGGACCCGCTTCATTTTCGGGCTGCCACGGTGGTAAATCATCGTCATCTCCCCACGCCAGTTTTTCTGCAGTAGTCATTACGGGACAAGCAATCCCTTCTGACTGACAAACTGGTGGATTGTCCGAGTTGACGGTGGAGCATGCCATAGCCACATCCCCGGAGGCTGGCACAGCCTCCTTCTGACAGGTAGCATTTTGAAAGTTCTGTACAGCTGCTTGAGAATTTTGTACAGCTGCTTTCACAGCCACTGCCACCTCAGCCTCCCCATGAACTTGCTCAATTAACTGTCTTACGATGCGATATGTCTGAGCCATGGCTTTAGCTCCTTTCGTTTCCAGATTGTACTGCCTCCCACAGTTCTTTTCCTATTTCTTCCCACATTGTTCTAGAATACACATCTTGCGTGGTTTGTATGAGTCCCCTTCTGCGGGCCCATGCTAATAACTCTATGAGGGCAGGTCGTGGTAAATTCACATCATTTTTCTCTGCTAAGTTCATCATACTATTTACCACCGCCTTCTCGATCGCTGATGCAGCGCCTCCCATCCTGTCGCCCAGACTCACCGGTCTGTCCGTGCACGATTTCCGCCTTTCTTCTGGCGCATAGCTGTATCCTCGCTGTATTCTTGAGACAGGATCCTCACCGCCACGAACACAGGTCCATACCCCTGATCACGTCGGGGTCACCAAATGCCGTGGTTCATTCTTTGGTGAGTGGAATCAGACTCAAACACTCATGGAGCTAGCGGTCTAATTCAACTTTATTATTGTACAATCACACTTTATATAATCTTACAGGGTTGCTATAAGCTACTTGTCCTTTGTTAATAGGCTCTTAACTTGTTTTTAAGCAGTTCATTGGTTGACCTTTAAGAGTTCTGTCTTTTAAGGACCTTGTTCCTTATTCTGTTCGCACATTCCTCATTCTTGCGGTCAAAAGTGCTTGGTCAGGCGTTATTCGTCTTGCAAGGTCTCAGTTGCATATCCTGTTATGCTCACTAAGCCAGAGGTCAACTAAAGGTTATACAAAGCAAGCTGTTATATCAACTGATAATCTTGATTTGCTAAAGCAAATACCCCTGCAGGCCACATGGGGTAAAACCTAAAGGGAAAGGCCTAGCACCAAATTGCATTGACCATCTGATCTAACTTCTGGAGGCAGTCAAAATGAGTATTTGAATTCTTCCCTACCTTATTCCTCTGCTCAGATAGAAGGTGCTCCAACCTGCTGTAAAATGCTTGATTTCGAGAGTGATCAAAACTAATGAAAACATTGTTGGGGTAAAACGCAAAGGGAAAGACCTAGCACCAAATTGCATTGGCCATCTGATCTAACTTCTGGAGGCAGTCAAAATGAGTATTTGAATTCGTCCCTACCTCTTTTCTCTGCTGAGATGCAGGGTGGTCCACCCTGCTGTAAAATGCTTGATTTTGAGGGTGAGCGAAACTAATGAAAACATTGTTGGTTTAAAACCTAAAGGGAAAGGCCAAGTACCAAATTGCATTGGCCATCTGATCTAACTTCTGGAGGCAGTCAAAATGAGTATTTGAATTCTTCCCTACCTTATTCCGCTGCTCAGATAGAAGGTGCTCCAACCTGCTGTAAAATGTTTGATTTCGAGAGTGAGCGAAACTAATGAAAACATTGTTGGGGTAAAACCTAAAGGGAAAGGCCTAGCACCAAATTGCATTGGCCATCTGATCTAACTTCTGGAGGCAGTCGAAATGAGTATTTCAATTCTTCCTGACCTTATTCCTCTGCTCAGATAGAAGGTGCTCCAACCTGCTGTAAAATGCTTGATTTCGAGAGTGAGCGAAACTAATGAAAACATTGTTGGGGTAAAACCTAAAGGGAAAGGCCTAGCACCAAATTGCATTGGCCATCTGATCTAACTTCTGGAGACAGTCAAAATGAGTATTTGAATTCTTCCGTACCTTATTCCTCGGCTCAGATACAGGGTGCTCCAACCTGATATAATTTGCCTGATTTCGAGAGTGACCGAAACTAATGAAAACATTGTTAGTTTAAAACCTAAAGGGAAAGGCCTAGCACCAAATTGCATTGGCCATCTGATCTGACTTCTGGAGGCAGTCAAAATGAGTATTTCAATTCTTCCCTACCTCATTCCTCTGCTGAGATACAGGGAGCTCCTGCCAGCTGTAAAATGTTTGATTTCGAGAGTGATCGAAACTAATGAAAACATTGTTGGGGTAAAACCTAAAGGGAAAGGCCTAGCACCAAATTGCATTGGCCATCTGATCAAACTTCTGGAGGCAGTCAAAATGAGTATTTGAATTCTTCCCTACCTTATTCCTCTGCTCAGATACAAGGTGCTCCAACCGGCTGTAAAATGCTTGATTTCGAGAGTGATCGAAACTAATGAAAACATTGTTGGGGTAAAACCTAAAGGGAAAGGCCTAGCACCAAATTGCATTGGCCATCTGATCTAACTTCTGGAGGCAGTGAAAATGAGTATTTGAATTCTTCCCTACCTTATTCCTCTGCTCAGATAGAAGGTGCTCCAACCTGCTGTAAAATGCTTGATTTCGAGAGTGAGCGAAACTAATGAAAACATTGTTGGTTTAAAACCTAAAGGGAAAGGCCAAGTACCAAATTGCATTGGCCATCTGATCTAACTTCTGGAGGCAGTCAAAATGAGTATTTGAATTCTTCCCTACCTTATTCCTCTGCTCAGATAGAAGGTGCTCCAACCTGCTGTAAAATGCTTGATTTCGAGAGTGATCGAAACTAATGAAAACATTGTTGGGGTAAAACCTAAAGGGAAAGGTCTAGCACCAAATTGCATTGGCCATCTGATCTAACTTCTGGAGGCAGTCAACATGAGTATTTGAATTCTTCCCTACCTTATTCCTCTGCTCAGATACAAGGTGCTCCAACCGGCTGTAAATGCTTGATTTCGAGAGTGATCGAAACTAATGAAAACATTGTTGGGGTAAAACCTAAAGGGAAAGGCCTAGCACCAAATTGCATTGGCCATCTGATCTAACTACTGGAGACAGTCAAAAAGTTCCTTAGAATTCTTCCCTACCTCTTTCTTCTGCTGAGATACAGGGTGGTCCAACCTTCTGTAAAACGCTTGATTTTGAGAGTGATCGAAACTAATGAAAACATTGTTGGGGTAAAACCTAAAGGGAAAGGTCTAGCACCAAATTGCATTGGCCATCTGATCTAACTTCTGGAGGCAGTCAACATGAGTATTTGAATTCTTCCCTACCTTATTCCTCTGCTCAGATAGAAGGTGCTCCAACCTGCTGTAAAATGCTTGATTTCGAGAGTGATCGAAACTAATGAAAACGTTGTTGGGTTAAAACCTAAAGGAAAGGCCTAGCACCAAATGGCATTGGCCATCTGATCTGACTTCTGAAGGCAGTCAAACTGAGTATTTCAATTCTTCCCTACCTCATTCCTCTGCTGAGATACAGGGTGCTCCTACCAGCTGTGAAATGTTTGATTTCGAGAGTGATCGAAACTAATGAAAACATTGTTGGTTTAAAACCTAAAGGGAAAGGCCTAGCACCAAATTGCATTGGCCATCTGATCAAACTTCTGGAGGCAGTCAAAATGAGTATTTGAATTCTTCCCTACCTTATTCCTCTGCTCAGATAGAAGGTGCTCCAACCTGCTGTAAAATCCTTGATTTCGAGAGTGATCGAAACTAATGAAAACATTGTTGGGGTAAAACCTAAAGGGAAAGGCCTAGCACCAAATGGCATTGGCCATCTGATCTGACTTCTGAAGGCAGTCAAACTGAGTATTTCAATTCTTCCCTACCTCATTCCTCTGCTGAGATACAGGGTGCTCCTACCAGCTGTGAAATGTTTGATTTCGAGAGTGATCGAAACTAATGAAAACATTGTTGGGGTAAAACCTAAAGGGAAAGGTCTAGCACCAAATTGCATTGGCCATCTGATCAAACTTCTGGAGGCAGTCAAAATGAGTATTTGAATTCTTCCCTACCTTATTCCTCTGCTCAGATAGAAGGTGCTCCAACCGGCTGTAAAATGCTTGATTTCGAGAGTGATCGAAACTAATGAAAACATTGTTGGGGTAAAACCTAAAGGGAAAGGCCTAGCACCAAATTGCATTGGCCATCTGATCTAACTACTGGAGACAGTCAAAAAGTTCCTTAGAATTCTTCCCTACCTCTTTCTTCTGCTGAGATACAGGGTGGTCCAACCTTCTGTAAAATGTTTGATTTCGAGAGTGATCGAAACTAATGAAAACTTTGTTGGGGTAAAACCTAAAGGGAAAGGCCTAGCACCAAATTGCGTTTGCCATCTGATCTAACTTCTGAGGCAGTCAAAATGAGTATTTGAATTCTTCCGTACCTTATTCCTCGGCTCAGATACAGGGTGCTCCAACCTGCTTTAAAATGCTTGATTTCGAGAGTGATCGAAACTAATGAAAACGTTGTTGGTTAAAACCTAAAGGAAAGGCCTAGCACCAAATGGCATTGGCCATCTGATCTGACTTCTGAAGGCAGTCAAACTGAGTATTTCAATTCTTCCCTACCTCATTCCTCTGCTGAGATACAGGGTGCTCCTACCAGCTGTGAAATGTTTGATTTCGAGAGTGATCGAAACTAATGAAAACATTGTTGGGGTAAAACCTAAAGGGAAAGGCCTAGCACCAAATTGCATTGGCCATCTGATCAAACTTCTGGAGGCAGTCAAAATGAGTATTTGAATTCTTCCCTACCTTATTCCTCTGCTGAGATAGAAGGTGCTCCAACAGGCTGTAAAATCCTTGATTTCGAGAGTGATCGAAACTAATGAAAACATTGTTGGGGTAAAACCTAAAGGGAAAGGTCTAGCACCAAATTGCATTGGCCATCTGATCTAACTTCTGGAGGCAGTCAACATGAGTATTTGAATTCTTCCCTACCTTATTCCTCTGCTCAGATAGAAGGTGCTCCAACCTGCTGTAAAATGCTTGATTTCGAGAGTGATCGAAACTAATGAAAACGTTGTTGGGTTAAAACCTAAAGGGAAAGGCCTAGCACCAAATTGCATTGGCCATCTGATCTAACTACTGGAGACAGTCAAAAAGTTCCTTAGAATTCTTCCCTACCTCTTTCTTCTGCTGAGATACAGGGTGGTCCAACCTTCTGTAAAATGCTTGATTTTGAGAGTGATCGAAACTAATGAAAACTTTGTTGGGGTAAAACCTAAAGGGAAAGGCCTAGCACCAAATTGCGTTTGCCATCTGATCAAACTTCTGGAGGCAGTCAAAATGAGTATTTGAATTCTTCCCTACCTTATTCCTCTGCTCAGATACAAGGTGCACCGACCGGCTGTAAAATGCTTGATTTCGAGAGTGAGCGAAACTAATGAAAAGATTGTTGGGGTAAAACGTAAAGGGAAAGGTCTAGCACCAATTTGCATTGGCCATCTGATCTAACTTCTGGAGGCAGTCAACATGAGTATTTGAATTCTTCCCTACCTTATTCCTCAGCTCAGATAGAAGGTGCTCCAACCTGCTGTAAAATGCTTGATTTCGAGAGGAGTTACTAAAACTAATGAAAACATTGTTGGTTTAAAACCTAAAGGGAAAGGCCTAGCACCAAATTGCATTGGCCATCTGATCTAACTTCTGGAGACAGTCTAAATGAGTATTTGAATTCTTCCCTACCTTATTCCTCTGCTCAGATAGAAGGTGCTCCAACCTGCTGTAAAATGCTTGATTTCAGAGTGAGCGAAACTAATGAAAACATTGTTGGTTTAAAACCTAAATGGAAAGGCAAAGTACCAAATTGCATTGGCCATCTGATCTAACTGAGGCAGTCAAAATGAGTATTTGAATTCTTCCCTACCTTATTCCTCGCTCAGATACAGGGTGCTCCAACCTGCTATAATTTGCCTGATTTAGAGTGAGCGAAACTAATGAAAACATTGTTGGTTTAAAACCTAAAGGGAAAGGCCTAGCACCAAATTGCATTGGCCATCTGATCAAACTTCTGGAGGCAGTCAAAATGAGTATTTGAATTCTTCCCTACCTTATTCCTCTGCTCAGATGGAAGGTGCCCCAACCTGCTGTAAAATGATTGATTTCGAGAGTGAGCGAAACTAATGAAAACATTGTTGGGGTAAAACCTAAAGGGAAAGGCCTAGCACCAAATTGCATTGGCCATCTGATCTAACTTCTGGAGGCAGTCAAAATGAGTATTTGAATTCTTCCCTACCTCTTTCCCCTGCTGAGATAGAAGGTGCTCCAACCTGCTGTAAAATGCTTGATTTTGAGAGTGATCGAAACTAATGAAAACATTGTTGGTTTAAAACCTAAAGGGAAAGGCCTAGCACCAAATTGCATTGGCCATCTGATCTGACTTCTGGAGGCAGTCAAAATGAGTTTTTCAATTCTTCCCTACCTCATTCCTCTGCTGAGATACAGGGTGCTCCTACCAGCTGTAAAATGTTTGATTTCGAGAGTGATCGAAACTAATGAAAACATTGTTGGGGTAAAACCTAAAGGGAAAGGCCTAGCACCAAATTGCATTGGCCATCTGATCAAACTTCTGGAGGCAGTCAAAATGAGTATTTGAATTCTTCCCTACCTTATTCCTCTGCTCAGATACAAGGTGCTCCAACCTGCTGTAAAATGCTTGATTTCGAGAGTGATCGAAACTAATGAAAACATTGGGGTAAAACCTAAAGGGAAAGGCCTAGCACCAAATGGCATTGGCCATCTGATCTGACTTCTGGAGGCAGTCAAAATGAGTATTTCCAATTCTTCCTACCTCATTCCTCTGCTGAGATACAGGGTGCTCCTACCAGCTGTGAAATGTTTGATTTCGAGAGTGATCGAAACTAATGAAAACATTGTTGGGGTAAAACCTAAAGGGAAAGGCCTAGCACCAAATTGCATTGGCCATCTGATCTATCTTCTGAGGCAGTCAAAATGAGTATTTGAATTCTTCCCTACCTTATTCCTCTGCTCAGATACAAGGTGCTCCAACCGGCTGTAAAATGCTTGATTTCGAGAGTGATCGAAACTAATGAAAACTTTGTTGGGGTAAAACCTAAAGGGAAAGGCCTAGCACCAAATTGCATTGGCCATCTGATCTAACTACTGGAGACAGTCAAAAAGTTCCTTAGAATTCTTCCCTACCTCTTTCTTCTGCTGAGATACAGGGTGGTCCAACCTCTGTAAAATGCTTGATTTTGAGAGTGATCAAACTAATGAAAACTTTGTTGGGGTAAAACCTAAAGGGAAAGGCCTAGCACCAAATTGCGTTTGCCATCTGATCTAACTTCTGGAGACAGTCAAAATGAGTATTTGAATTCTTCCGTACCTTATTCTCGGCTCAGATACAGGGTGCTCCAACCTGCTTTAAAATGCTTGATTTCGAGAGTGAGCGAAACTAATGAAAAACATTGTTGGGGTAAACCTAAAGGGAAAGGCCTAGCACCAAATTGCATTTGCCATCTGATCTAACTTCTGAGGCAGTCTAAATGAGTATTTCAATTCTTCCCTACCTCATTCCTCTGCTGAGATACAGGGTGCTCCTACCAGCTGTAAAATATTTGATTTAGAGGATCAAACTAATGAAAACATTGTTGGGGTAAAACCTAAAGGAAAAAGGCCTAGCACCAAATTGCATTGGCCATCTGATCTAACTACTGAGACAGTCAAAAAGTTCCTTAGAATTCTTCCCTACCTCTTTCTTCTGCTGAGATACAGGGTGGTCCAACCTTCTGTAAAATGCTTGATTTTGAGAGTGATCGAAACTAATGAAAACTTTGTTGGGGTGAAACCCAAAGGGAAAGGCCTAGCACCAAAGTGCGCTTTCCGTCTGGTCAAACTTCTGGAGGCAGTCAAAATGAGTATTTGAATTCTTCCCTACCTTATTCTCTGCTCAGATAGAAGGTGCACCGACCGGGCTGTAAAATGCTTGATTTCGAGAGTGATCGAAACTAATGAAAACATTGTTGGGTAAAACCCAAAGGGAAAGGTCTAGCACCAATTTGCATTGGCCATCTGATCTAACTTCTGGAGGCAGTCAACATGAGTATTTGAATTCTTCCCTACCTTATTCCTCAGCTCAGATAGAAGGTGCTCCAACCTGCTGTAAAATGCTTGATTTCGAGAGTTAGCGAAACTAATGAAAACATTGTTGGTTTAAACCTAAATGGAAAGGCAAAGTACCAAATTGCATTGGCCATCTGATCTAACTTCTGGAGGCAGTCAAAATGAGTATTTGAATTCTTCCGTACCTTATTCCTCGGCTCAGATACAGGGTGCTCCAACCTGCTATAATTTGCCTGATTTCGAGAGTGAGCTAAACTAATGAAAACATTGTTGGTTTAAAACCTAAAGGGAAAGGCCTAGCACCAAATTGCATTGGCCATCTGATCAAACTTCTGGAGGCAGTCAAAAGAGTATTTGAATTCTTCCTACCTTATTCCCTCTGCTCAGATGGAAGGTGCCCCAACCTGCTGTAAAATGCTTGATTTCGTGAGTGAGCGAAACTAATGAAAACATTGTTGGGGTAAAACCTAAAGGGAAAGGCCTAGCACCAAATTGCATTGGCCATCTGATCTAACTGGAGGCAGTCAAAATGAGTATTTGAATTCTTCCCTACCTCTTTCCTCTGTTGAGATAGAAGGTGCTCCAACCTGCTGTAAAATGCTTGATTTTGAGAGTGATCAAAACTAATGAAAACATTGTTGGTTTAAAACCTAAAGGAAAGGCCTAGCACCAAATTGCATTGGCCATCTGATCTAACGTCTGGAGGCAGTCAAAATGAGTTTTTCAATTCTTCCCCTACCTCATTCCTCTGCTGAGATACAGGGTGCTCCTACCAGCTGTAAAATGTTTGATTTCGAGAGTGAGCGAAACTAATGAAAACATTGTTGGGGTAAAAACCTAAAGGGAAAGGCCTAGCACCAAATTGCATTGGCCATCTGATCAAACTTCTGGAGGCAGTCAAAATGAGTATTTGAATTCTTCCCTACCTTATTCCTCTGCTCAGATACAAGGTGCTCCAACCGGGCTGTAAAATGCTTGATTTCGAGAGTGATCAAACTAATGAAAACATTGTTGGGGTAAAAACCTAAAGGGAAAGGCCTAGCACCAAATGGCATTGGCCATCTGATCTAACTACTGGAGGCAGTCAAAAAGTTCTTAGAATTCTTCCCTACCTCTTTCTTCTGCTGAGATACAGGGTGGTCCAACCTTCTGTAAAATGCTTGATTTTGAGAGTGATCGAAACTAATGAAAACTTTGTTGGGGTAAAACCTAAAGGGAAAGGCCTAGCACCAAATTGCGTTTGCCATCTGATCAAACTTCTGGAGGCAGTCAAAATGAGTATTTCATTCTTCCTACCTTATTCCTCTGCTCAGATTCAAGGTGCACCGACCGCTGTAAAATGCTTGATTTCGAGAGTGATCGAAACTAATGAAAACATTGTTGGGGTAAAACGTAAAGGGAAAGGTTCAGCACCAATTTGCATTGGCCATCTGATCTAACTCTGGAGGCAGTCAACATGAGTATTTGAATTCTTCCTACCTTATTCCTCTGCTCAGATTGAAGGTGCTCCAACCTGCTGTAAAATGCTTGATTTCGAGAGTGAGCGAAAACTAATGAAAACATTGTTGGTTTAAAACCTAAAGGAAAGGCCTAGCACCAAATTGCATTGGCCATCTGATCTAACTACTGAGGCAGTCAAAATGAGTATTTGAATTCTTCCAAACTTATTCCTCTGCTCAGATAGAAGGTGCCCCAACCTGCTGTAAAATGCTTGATTTCGAGAGTGAGCGAAACTAATGAAAACATTGTTGGGGTAAAACCTAAAGGGAAAGGCCTAGCACCAAATTGCATTGGCCATCTGATCAAACTTCTGGAGGCAGTCAAAATGAGTATTTGAATTCTTCCCCTACCTCTTTCCTCTGTTGAGATAGAAGGTGCTCCAACCTGCTGTAAAATGCTTGATTTTGAGAGTGATCGAAACTAATGAAAACATTGTTGGGGTAAAACCTAAAGGGAAAGGCCTAGCACCAAATTGCATTGGCCATCTGATCTGACTTCTGGAGGCAGTCAAAATGAGTTTTTCAATTCTTCCCTACCTCATTCCTCTGCTGAGATACAGGGTGCTCCTACCAGCTGTAAAATGTTTGATTTCGAGAGTGATCGAAAACTAATGAAAACATTGTTGGGGTAAAACCTAAAGGGAAAGGTCTAGCACCAAATTGCATTGGCCATCTGATCTAACTTCTGGAGGCAGTCAAAATGAGTATTTCAATTCTTCCCTACCTCTTTCCTCTGCTGATATACAGGGTGCTCCAACCTGCACAAAAATGCTTGATTTTGAGTGTCAGCGAAAACTAATGAAAACATTGTTGGGGTAAAAACCTAAAGGGAAAGGCCTAGCACCAAATTGCATTGGCCATCTGAACTAACTTCTGGAGGCAGTCAAAATGAGTATTTGAATTCTTCCGTACCTTATTCCTCGGCTCAGATGCAGGGTGCTCCAACCTGCTATAATTTGCCTGATTTCGAGAGTGAGCGAAACTAATGAAAACATTGTTGGGGTAAAACCTAAAGGGAAAGGCCTAGCACCAAATTGCATTGGCCATCTGATCTAACTTCTGGAGGCAGTCAAAATGAGTATTTCAATTCTTCCCTACCTTTTTCCTCTGCTGAGATACAGGGTGCTCCAAGCTGCTGTAAAATGCTTGATTTCGAGAGTGAGCGAAACTAATGAAAACATTGTTGGGGTAAAACCTAAAGGGAAAGGCCAAGTACCAAATTGCATTGGCCATCTGATCTAACTTCTGGAGGCAGTCAAAATGAGTATTTGAATTCTTCCGTACCTTATTCCTCGGCTCAGATACAAGGTGCTCCATCCTGCTGTAAAATGCTTGATTTCGAGAGTGAGCGAAACTAATGAAAACATTGTTGGGGAAAACCTAAAGGAAAAGGCCTATTACCAAATTGCATTGGTCATCTGATCTAACTTCTGAAGGCAGTCAAATGAGTATTTGAATTCTTCCTACCTTATTCCTCTGCTGAGATACAGCGTGCTCCAACCTGCTGTAAAATGTTTGATTTCGAGAGGGAGCGAAACTAATGAAAACATTATTGGGGTACAACCTAATGGGAAAGGTCTAGCACCAAATTGCATTGGCCATCTGATCTAACTACTGGAGACAGTCAAAAGTTCCTTAGAATTCTTCCCTACCTCTTTTCTTCTGCTGAGATACAGGGTGGTCCAACCTTCTGTAAAATACTTGATTTTGAGAGTGACCTAAAACTAATGAAAACATTGTTGGGGTAAAACCTAAAAAGGGAAAGGCCTAGCACCAAATTGCGTTTGCCATCTGATCTAACGTCTGAGGCAGTCAAAATGAGTATTTGAATTCTTCCCTACCTCTTCCTCTGCTGAGATACAGGGTGCTCCAACCTGCTGTAAAATGCTTGATTTCAAGTGAGCGAAACTAATGAAAACATTGTTGGGGTAAAACCTAAAGGGAAAGGCCTAGCACCAAATTGCATTGGCCATCTGATCTAACTTCTGGAGACAGTCAAAATGATCCTTAGAATTCTTCCCTACCTCTTTCCTCTGCTGATATACAGGGTGCCCAACCTGCTGTAAAATGCTTGATTTCGAGAGTGAGCGAAACTAATGAAAACATTGTTGGGGTAAAACCTAAAGGGAAAGGCCTAGCACCAAATTGCATTGGCCATCTGATCTAACTTCTGGAGGCAGTGAAAATGAGTATTTGAATTCTTCCGTACCTCTTTCCTCTGCTCAGATGCAAGGTGCTCCAACCTGCTGTAAAATGCTATATTTCGAGAGTGAGCGAAACTAATGAAAACATTGTTGGGGTAAAACCTAAAGGGAAAGGCCTAGCACCAAATTGCATTGGCCATCTGAACTAACTTCTGGAGGCAGTCAAAATGAGTATTTGAATTCTTCCGTACCTTATTCCTCGGCTCAGATGCAGGGTGCTCCAACCTGCTAAAATTTGCCTGATTTCGAGAGTAGGCGAAACTAATTAAAACATTGTTGGGGTAAAACCTAAAGGGAAAGGCCTAGCACCAAATTGCATTGGCCATCTGATCTAACTTCTGGAGGCAGTCAAAATGAGTATTTCAATTCTTCCCTACCTTTTTCCTCTGCTGAGATACAGGGTGCTCCAAGCTGCTGTAAAATGCTTGATTTCGAGAGTGAGCGAAACTAATGAAAACATTGTTGGGGTAAAACCTAAAGGGAAAGGCCAAGTACCAAATTGCATTGGCCATCTGATCTAACTTCTGGAGGCAGTCAAAATGAGTATTTGAATTCTTCCGTACCTTATTCCTCGGCTCAGATACAAGGTGCTCCATCCTGCTGTAAAATGCTTGATTTCGAGAGTGAGCGAAACTAATGAAAACATTGTTGGGGAAAACCTAAAGGAAAAGGCCTAGTACCAAATTGCATTGGTCATCTGATCTAACTTCTGAAGGCAGTCAAAATGAGTATTTGAATTCTTCTCTACCTTATTCCTCTGCTGAGATACAGCGTGCTCCAACCTTCTGTAAAATACTTGATTTTGAGAGTGATCGAAACTAATGAAAACTTTGTTGGGGTAAAACCTAAAGGGAAAGGCCTAGCACCAAATTGCGTTTGCCATCTGATCTAACGTCTGGAGGCAGTCAAAATGAGTATTTGAATTCTTACCTACCTTTTTCCTCTGCTGAGATACAGGGTGCTCCAAGCTGCTGTAAAATGCTTGATTTCGAGAGTGAGCGAAACTAATGAAAACATTGTTGGGGTAAAACCTAAAGGGAAAGGCCAAGTACCAAATTGCATTGGCCATCTGATCTAACTTCTGGAGGCAGTCAAAATGAGTATTTGAATTCTTCCGTACCTTATTCCTCGGCTCAGATACAAGGTGCTCCATCCTGCTGTAAAATGCTTGATTTCGAGAGTGAGCGAAACTAATGAAAACATTGTTGGGGAAAACCTAAAGGAAAAGGCCTAGTACCAAATTGCATTGGTCATCTGATCTAACTTCTGGAGGCAGTCAAAATGAGTATTTGAATTCTTCCGTACCTTATTCCTCGGCTCAGATACAAGGTGCTCCATCCTGCTGTAAAATGCTTGATTTCGAGAGTGAGCGAAACTAATGAAAACATTGTTGGGGTAAAACCTAAAGGGAAAGGCCTAGCACCAAATTGCATTGGCCATCTGATCTAACTTCTGGAGGCAGTGAAAATGAGTATTTGAATTCTTCCGTACCTCTTTCCTCTGCTCAGATGCAAGGTGCTCCAACCTGCTGTAAAATGCTATATTTCGAGAGTGAGCGAAACTAATGGAAACATTGTTGGGGTAAAACCTAAAGGGAAAGGCCTAGCACCAAATTGCATTGGCCATCTGAACTAACTTCTGGAGGCAGTCAAAATGAGTATTTGAATTCTTCCGTACCTTATTCCTCGGCTCAGATGCAGGGTGCTCCAACCTGCTATAATTTGCCTGATTTCGAGAGTGAGCGAAACTAATGAAAACATTGTTGGGGTAAAACCTAAAGGGAAAGGCCTAGCACCAAATTGCATTGGCCATCTGATCTAACTTCTGGAGGCAGTCAAAATGAGTATTTGAATTCTTCCCTACCTTATTCCTCGGCTCAGATACAAAGTGCTCCATCCTGCTGTAAAATGCTTGATTTCGAGAGTGAGCGAAACTAATGAAAACATTGTTGGGGAAAACCTAAAGGGAAAGGCCTAGCACCAAATTGCATTGGCCATCTGATCTAACTTCTGGAGACAGTCAAAATGAGTATTTGAATTCTTCCCTACCTTATTCCTCTGCTCAGATGCAAGGTGCTCCAACCTGCTGCACAAATGCTTGATTTCGAGAGAGAGTGAAACTAATGAAAACATTGTTGGGGTAAAACCTAAAAGGGAAACTAGCACCAAATTGCGTTTGCCATCTGATCTAACGTCTGGAGGCAGTCAAAATGAGTATTTGAATTCTTCCTCCCTTTCCTCTGCTGAGATACAGGTGCTCCAACCTGCTTTAAAATGCTTGATTTGAGAGTGAGCTAAACTAATGAAAACATTGTTGGTGTAAAACCTAAAGGGAAAGGCCTAGCACCAAATTGCATTGCCATCTGTTCTAACTCCTGGAGGCAGTCAAAATGAGTATTTGAATTCTTACCTACCTTTTCCTCTGCTAAGATACAAGGTGCTCCAACCTGCTGCAACATGCCTGATTTTGAGAGTGAGCAACTAATGAAGACATTGTTAGGTAAAAACCTAAAGGGAAAGGCCTAGCACCAAATTGCATTGGCCATCTGATCTAACTCTGGAGACAGTCAAAATGATCCTTTAGAATTCTTCCCTACCTCTTTCCTCTGCTGATATACAGGGTGCCCAACCTGCTGTAAAATGCTTGATTTCGAGAGTGAGCGAAACTAATGAAAACATTGTTGGTTTAAAACCTAAAGGGAAAGGCCTAGCACCAAATTGCATTGGCCATCTGATCTAACTTCTGGAGGCAGTGAAAGTGATCCTTAGAATTCTTCAATACCTCTTTTCTTTGCAGAGATACAGGGTGGTCCACCCTGCGGTAAAATGCCTGATTTCGTGAGTGAGCGAAACTAATGAAAACATTGTTGGGCTAAAACCTAAAGGGAAAGGCCTAGCACCACATTGCATTGGCCATCTGATCTAACTTCTGGAGGCAGTCAAAATGAATATTTGTATTCTTCCTACCTCTTTCCTCTACTGAGATATGATGGTAAGCCAACCTGCCGTAAAATGCTTGATTTCGAGAGTGAGCTTAAACTGGTTAAAACATAGTTCGGGTAAAATCTAAAAGGGGAAAGGTCTAGCACCAAATTGCATTGGTCATCTGATCTAACTTCTGAGCAGTCAAAATGAGTATTTGAATTCTTCCTACCTCTTTCCTCTGCTGAGATAGAAGGTGCTCCAACCTGCTGTAAAATGCTTGATTTCGAGAGTGAGCGAAACTAATGAAAAACATTGTTGGTTTAAAACCTAAAGGGAAAGGCCTAGCACCAAATTGCATTGGCCATCTGATCTAACTACTGGAGGCAGTCAAAGATCCTTAGAATTCTTCCCTACCTCTTTCTTCTGCTGAGATACAGGGTGGTCCAACCTTCTGTAAAATGCTTGATTTTGAGAGTGATCGAAACTAATGAAAACTTTGATTGGGGTAAAACCTAAAGGGAAAGGCCCTAGCACCAAATTGGTTTGCCATCTGATCTAACTTCGGGAGGCAGTCAAAATGAGTATTTGAATTCTTCCCTCCCTCTTCCTCTGCTGAGATACAGGGGTGCTCCAACCTGCTTTAAAATGCTTGATTTCGAGAGTGATCGAAACTAATGAAAACATTGTTGGGGTAAAACCTAAAGGGAAAGGCCTAGCACCAAATTGCATTGGCCATCTGATCTAACTTCTGGAGACTGTCAAAATTATCCTTAGAATTCTTTCGACCTCTTCCTCTGCTCAGACAGGGTGCTCCAACCTGCTGTAAATGCTTGATTTTGAGTGTGAGCTTAAACTAATGAAAAACATTGTTGGTTTAAAACCTAAAGGGAAAGGCCTAGCACCAAATTGCATTGGCCATCTGATCTAACTTCTGGAGGCAGTCAAAAATGAGTATTTGAATTCTTCCCTACCTCCTTCCTCTGCTGATATACAGGGTGCTCCAACCTGCTGTAAAATGCTTGGTTTTGAGGTGTGAGCTAAACTAATGAAAACATTGTTGGGGTAAAACCCAAAGGGAAAGGCCTAGCACCAAATTGCATTGGCCATCTGATCTAACTTCTGCAGACAGTCAAAATGATCCCAAGAATTCTTCCCTACCTCTTTCCTCTGCTGATACAGGGTGCCCAACCTGCATGTAAAATGCTTGATTTCGAGAGGAGCGAAACTAATGAAAACATTGTTGGGGTAAAACTCTAAACGGGAAAGGCCTACCACCAAATTGCATTGGCCATCTGATCTAACTTCTGAGGCAGTGAAAATGAGTATTTGAATTCCTTCCGTACCTCTTTCCTCTGCCCAGATGCAAGGTGCTCCAAACTGGGTAAAATGCTTGATTTCGAGAGTGATCGAAACTAATGAAAACATTGTTGGGGTAAAAACCTAAAGGGAAAGGCCTAGCACCAAATTGCATTGGCCATCTGATCTAACTGAGGCAGTCAAAATGAGTATTTGAATTCTT